>JAPMLY010000001.1:647500-837500 GCA_026401115.1 Tetraselmis chui
GCTCAGCAAGCCGCCGCAAAAAAGAAGGCCCGGAAGCAGTGCGAGAAGGAGGCCGCCGAGGGTGCTACCGCCGACGGCAGCTGCGCCCAAGAGCTGGCAGAGCCGCACGCGAAAAAGATGACAAAGAAACAGCGAAAGGCAGAGATCCCAGCTGGTGTTGTCGCGGACGACAGCTGCTCGGAGGAGGAGGCGGGGTTGGACATAGACGCCACCTCTGTGCCGCCGATGAAGGAATCATGGGAGCCAATGGAGTTCAAGATCTTCGTGCAGTACGGGCCTCCAGTTGGTGAAGCTTGTCGTCGTGAGCTGGCCTTCGTGGCGTCGGCGAGAGGAAATGTGGACGCGGTGGAGCTGCCGTCTGACGGGGAGGGTGTGGCCGCGGACCGCCCAGTGCAAAGCCAGTTGGAGGCAAGAAATAAGAAGTTGCATTTCGACAAGAAACACAAGAAGCTGAAGCAGGACCTTGGGACTCCATAAGGTGAGATTGACTTGGTATCTTCTAATCTCACCCCTGCGTCAAAGGCTGTGAGGGGAGAGTTAAGGGGTATTAAGCGTGAGATGTTTTCCATGAGTTATCAAAACTCTTTTACTCTAGCATTCACTACTATGGCAGCCCCAAACCATGCTCAACAGCAAGCCATTGTTGCGAATGTTGAGGAGTATAGGTTGCACATGAAGGAACAGTTCCTAGCACACCGCGCCCGACAGCCTAGTGCACCCGCGCCGCGATCTGCAGACATTGGTGATCCTAGCACGTCTGGGCATGTAGAGAGTGTAATAAATGATAAAGCTAGTGAAGCAGCAACTGCTGATAATGTCACTTCTAGCAGTGACAATGAGAGCGAGGAGAAGGGGGTGGCAATGGCGAGGTGGAGGACTAGGAAGAAGCCAAAGTTAATGACGTGTAATCATCAATTACACTTGTTGCGAATGCCGTGTTGCTGCTGCCACTTAGCATATCCACAACTATGCACTGTTTCGAGAGCTGTGTAGCCACAAAAGCAGATTCGCACGGTCTAGCCATGCATGGTGCTCTACAAGCAGATTCCTAAAGGCTTCATAACCAGCTTCGACCCTTGCCTGCACGGTCCAGATGAGCGAGCCTCTCGAAGTTAAGTCGTCGTCTACATTACGACGAACTCGATAACCATCATCCGACACAATGTTCCGGTAATGCTGAATAGTGCACACCAAATAGCGGGGTGTTAGTAATTTAATGATCCAATAACATACGTGTGTGTGACTGTGTGTGTGTGTGTGTGTGTCTGTGTGTCTGTGTGTGTCTGTGTCTGTCTGTGTCTGTGTCTGTGTATGTCCGTGTGACTGTCTGTGTATGTCTGTGTGTGACTGTGTGTCTGTGTTTGTCTGTGTGTGTCTGTGTGTGTGTGTGTCTGTTCGTGTGACTGTCTGTTTGTGTTTGTCTGTTCGTGTGACTGTCTGTGTGTGTCTGTGTGTGTGTGTGTGTGTCTCTGTCTGTGTGTGTCTGTGTGTGTGTATGTGACTGTATGTGTGTGTCTGTGTGTGTGTGTGTGTGACTGTCTGTGTGTGTCTGTCTGTTCGTGTGACTGTATGTGTGTGTGTCTGTGTGTTCGTGTGACTGTCTGTGTGTGTCTGTCTGTTCGTGTGACTGTCTGTGTGTGTCTGTGTGTGACTGTGTGTCTGTGTGTGCCTGTGTGTGTATGTTCGTGTGACTGCTTGTGTGTGTTTGTGTGTGTCTCTGTGTGTGTGATTGTGCGTGACCGTGTGAGAGCCGCACCGACGCAGAATAGGGGGGCTTGACTGTATGGTGCCTGCACCACGGGCTTCCTCCCTGGCTTGCCGTAATCTCTCAAGAATATCGCACAAGTTAGTTTTGTCATTAGCTATCCAATCGTCATCTTCGCATCCTAAATCTGAGATGCCGTCCCAATCCATTAACATATTATGCAAGATACAACATGTTTTAAGAAGGGAATTGATTGAGCTCTCTTTGTTGAATAGTATGGGTATCCTCAAAATCCGGAATCGCTTTTTCAAGATTCCGAACAAATCTTCCACATCCTTCCGGCATGACCACATCCTGTATATATATGTCGGTGCTTACGTTAATACCAACACCACTAGAGTACATATGCACAAGATGGGGTACATACAACGTGTAGCGTCACCTTTCACTCCACCGGATGGCCTCATCGGACCCGCTGTGCTTGTACCTACCAATGGTTGCCCGCCACCTATGGTAGCCACCGTCACAGAGAAGCCATGCACCTATATATGCATAGGCATTACATTAAACACGGTTGCAATCACGCAATATAACAAACAGAGCAAGCAAGCATACCACGGTATATATGGGACAGTGGTTGTACATGCCATAGTGTATGGATCTCCCGTATCGGCGTACATTGGGTACATGCAGTTCATGTACATGGTGTGAAATCTCACCGCCCGGACGGCAGGATCCGTCCTAGCAATGTTTTTTGTCGTTTCGGGCACCCGGGAAAGGGCCGTGCACATACATAACACGGCGGGCATGATCGCAGGTGACGTTGTAGACCACAGTCGGAAAGTTCGCCTTCCCTTTGTAAGCCGGCACACTCGGTGCATGGCAGTTGTCCCACGCGAAGTGCACACCGTCCATGCTACCCACGCAGCCAGGCAGCCCAAGCAAGGAGTACACAGTCTCCACACTTTCCAGCTCCGCTGTGTCGTTGGGCATATACACGTTGTCCTCGAAATATTTCTCCACCATCCACGCATTAAACTTGTGAAAAAGCTTTGCAAGCACATTCTGGGAGATGCCACTCTCAAGCCTCATGCCATCCATAGGGCAGCCCAACGCCATAACCCTCAGCGACGCCAAGATCTTAAGCTTTTGAGGTGAGGGGGGAGTACCCCTTGCCCTCTTCTTCTTGAGCCCCGGGCTATCGTCGCGGAATCTGCCCGAGGTGTAGGCGGATTCCACTATATCTTGATACAATCCGAAAGGAATTCGGAAAGTCCGCCGGAACTCCTTGCACAAGGTGATGTTGACGTCGTTCGTCCACTTGTCAGCTGTGCACAGGTACTCGGTCTCGTACATGCACGGCGTCTCCTCAGTTCGCAACCGCCATGCCTTGATGCCTTTCATCCACGCCCTCCTCGGCTTGCCCTTCGCCTTTCCGGGGCGGTATCCTCCACGGTTGCCCTGAGGTAACGCTCCAACATTACCTACTTCCGCACGCTGCTGCGAACGACGCCTTCTCAATGACCAATACGTTGTTGTAGCGGCCGCGAGCGCAGCTGCCCGCACAACACTCCCGGCGGAGGGGTCCGTACCCATCACCACATCTGGCGCGGCTGGCGGAATGGCATTCACGAGTGCCGCCAAGCCGACAAGCATGGCCACGGCCCCTACAAGCGTGATGCGCCTTACATTCAGTTTCGTGGAACGCGGGCGCGGGTGCGGGTAGGCGTGTGTGAGAGTGTGTGTGCGGGCGCGATGGCTGCGCAGGTAGAAAAGGTAATACAAGCCCGATACAAAGCCCGTATGTACTGCGGTCCGAGCCGTGTACCGGCCTAATTGGAATACCAGAAAGCGCGAGGAACACGGCTCGTGTTTTTTTGGTCCCGCGAGCCGTGTACCGGCCGAGCTGTGTTCCTACGAGCAGTGTTCTTTTTTCTAATTGGAATATCGGCTTAGGATCCTTACATATCGCGCGCGCCGCTCGTCGATGAGCACAATAAAATGGCGTCGTCGCTACGGGCACAGGTACGGGTGCCCGACAGAATTTTTGAATTTATATCAGAAGTATACAGAAAGCGCGCTGGCCTAGAACTGCCCTGAAGTTTTAAACTTGATTACAAGAAGAACAGCATGAGCACGGACAGGGACAAAGGAACTAAAACTTGGACGTTGAAAATAATTTGTTTTTTCTTGTACAAGAAATACGATAAATATGAGGCGGAGGAAGCCCAATCTAGTACGGGCGGCCTCCTCCGTCGCCATGTGGGTGCGATGACCCGCTCGGATGAGGGTAATCGCTGCCGTCTGCTCTGCCGATAGAGGTGGGCCTTGTGACAGCGTGTCCAGAGCCTCGCCAATTGCCGCGTTGGCGCAGCTGTCGAAGAAGGCATAGCACCCGATGTGTAAGTACTCGTCGTAGGCGGCTTGGGTGCGCTTGTCGCTTAGAGTACGGGCGGTATCGTCTGTGAGGGTCCACAGACGGGGCTCTTCGACGTCACGAGGGGGACGTTCGAGGCCGGCCGGGATGACTTCGCCGTAGTAGGTGAAGTCGACGAAATCGGTCGCGGAGGGATCGGGTTCGTCGTCGAGCAGGTCGATAGGTGGCTCGGGGGCCGCCTTACCACCCTCCGTCGCTGTGGTCGCGTCGGTGGGAATGGACTGCTGTTGATCGGTAGCAGCAGGGATGGTTGTCGTCTCTCGGAGCTGGGCGAGTAAGGCAGCGTTAGCCGCCAAAAACTGTTCCGTTATCCGTTGTTCCGATGCCAAAACTGCCGTACGAATCTGTTCGGCTGTGCGTTGTTCGATTGAGGTAGCGTGAGGGTCGGCCGCTGCGGCGGATGTAGACTGCTCGGGCTGCATATTGGGGAACGCTGTAGCTGAACGAGGGGAGGTGTCGCGTGACGCTCGAGTGCGCATGGGACGAAAGTAAGATTGACACCCTACTCGACTACTAGAGTCGAGACTGCATTCGCGCGAAGCCTAGATTGGCTGAGCGCGAAAGCAGAGAGTGCCTAGGCTCGTGGCTAGCTACGGCTTATAAGGCACGGGCTAGCTAGAGCTGACCGTTGGGGAAGTCGTTGGTCGTTGGCTGCGTCTAACTGCTCGGGCAAGGTGGTTGCCCTGCAGGTGGGACGCGCCGTTAATTAACGGTAACAGTAACCGCTAGAGTTACTGTCCCGTACACATGATATTGGATATGCAAACCTCTAGATTCAAATCAATCTGACCATAAATAAGCCGATATTCCAATTAGAAAAAAGTACACTGCTCGTAGGAACACAGCTCGGCCGGTACACGGCTCGCGGGACAAAAAAAACACGAGCCGTGTTCCGCGCGCTTTCTGGTATTCCAATTAGGCTGGTACACGGCTCGGACCGCATTACATACGGGCTTTGTATCGGGCTTATTATCCTACGGCCTTTTTTGCGCAGTCATCGCGCCCGCACACACTCTCTCACCCACACCTGCCCGCGCCAGCACCCGTTCCACGATGCTAGATCTGAGGCGCATCACGCTTGTATGGGCCGTGGCCTTGCTTTTCGGCTTGGCGGCACTCGTGAATGCCGTTCCGCCCGCGCCAGATGTGGTGAAGGGTACGGACTACCCCTCCGCCGGGAGCGCAACCTTAATGTACATGTGCATGTAAACGCACACGCACGGCCACACACACACACGCGCGCGCACACATACGCACCGGGACACACACGCGATCACACACACACGCACGCACAAGGTCACATCACATACGCGCACGCACTCTCGCACACATAGTACAGTCACACGGTCAGACCCACATAGATACATAAGTGGATACATGATGCGTCTTCCCGGCGTATAACCGCGTAACCCGTCGGACCCGAAATAGACTGCCGTCTAGCTGTGCGTAACAACTTACATGTAACCATTATTTTGCGTTCTTGCGGGCCGGAGGTAGTCTGCTTTCCTGCGGGCCGAATTGGTACCGGGAACTTGCCCGGCCAATTGTATCCCATGCGCTCTCCGCTACCTTCACGCCCTCCCTACCAATTGTGGACCACTTGCTCCCGACCAAAATGGAGAGGGGGGTGCCCTTCCCCGTCCAAGAACTCGCCAACAACCTAAAGCGGGTGGGATATAGTCATACACAAAAGTTCGCGTGTCGGGTTGTGACAAGTCGGGCAGGAGGGCAAGGCGGGCGGGTACCTCAAAGATCACGACACATCTCCCATATTCGCACCGAGCGCGAAGGGTGGCACCGCAGCTCCACTCTTTGTTCGGTTGTTACCGTGCCCCCTGCGAAGAGGTGCTTCAAACGGCCAAGCGCGAGCTGCTTGAAGAGAATTGCCGCACGCTCACTAAGAGGCACCTCCACCCCCTACATTCCGCCATCGGGCGCCTCCTTTTTCGTGGGCCCCCGCTCCGAGGTGGAGAGGGACACCTCAAGCGCAACTTGTTTCTCCGCCTCAGTCCGGTGCCAGCTTCCGGCTTGCGCGGCCCCATCTTCGGAACGTTTGCGCAAAGGTATAATGGGCGGACTGTGCTAGCGATGCTAGACGGGGCTGTGGGTGGTGGGATATGCGTAGCGATACTACGTAGCGATTATTTCCAGCTATAGGGGGAAGAGCCCCGCGCGACGCGACAAACGGGATGTAATGTATAATGTACTAGTTTCCGAGCCGTGTACCTCCTCCCGGTAGACGGCTCGGTCCAAAAGGAACACGGCTTGGGCTTCAAGCCGTGTTCCTTTTTGCCCAAGCCGTGTTCCTTTTGGGCCGGTACACGGCTCGCGAGCCGTGTACCGTAATTGGAATACATGTAAAAGTGATATTTTCGATACATGGCTCGCGAGCCGTGTACCGCATGTCTAATTGGAATACAGGCTTGAAAACCTAATTGACTTGGGAAAAAAAAACAAGTTCGTAATAAAACTATGCCTAGGCATACATCTCATCTTTCGCGGATGGTGGCAAAGTTCACCTAAGAACCGGCCTGAAACTGGCCTAGGCATACATGTGCTTATATCGATTTCTTCTTCCAAATACTAACATGAACGAGAAATATCAAAGTATACACAGATATTAGGTTTTTTCCTCTTTTCTTCTTTTTGCTTGGTGGCCTCCACTGCTTTATTTTTCTTGTAAGAAATTGAAATTGTAAAGTATACACAAATATATAATTGCATGAACGAAAACAAGAATGAATGCATTCATGGAATTAACCAAGAAAGGTCTGCCCTACCCGTCCGGGCGTCGGCCCTCTCGTGCAATGCGAGAAGGAGCAAGGCCCATCTCACCGAGCAAAACACTTCAAGAGTGCAATACATGAACTACAAAGAAAGCAATGAGAGGGAGGGCATGGGCCATGGCCGTATTGGGTACGCTTTGAGACGGCAGCCGAATAATTGGTACGGTACATGTAATTGCTATTAAACATTGTATTTAATGTTTAGCATAAGTAGCACGGTAGATCAAGTCCCGTACAACGGTATATCAATTGTATCGCAAACTTACACTTTCCTACCGTCACTAAAGACAGTAAAACGATCCAAAGTACTACTAAAGTACTACTTAACCACAAAACGGGGATGGGTCGGTAGCTCGAATGAGCAACGCCGATCGTCTTCGCTCTGGGCCTGGCCTCCCATCGAGCGACAGACTGGTGGACAAGGCCGTTGAACAACGTGTACCATTCACCTCTCCCCACCCGAGCCTAGCTCACAAAGGTCAGTGGATCCGTAGCGACACCAGACGGTACACACTCAAAGGCGCAGCTTTCAGGGATTTGAACTTCATCCCCCCAACAGCTATCGCGCCATCCACTTCGAAAACCACACATGTACCCGTCACAGTACTGCGACACACCAAAAAAACACATCGCTTACAAAAAGCCTCTTCCCCGGAAGGCGGCGCGCCACATCGCGCCCCTCCGAGCGTCCGGACGTCCATGTCCGCCGCCAACATCCACCAAACCCAGGCCCCATCGGGCCTGGTCGCGTGCAGCCAACACGCGCACTACTCTCAAAAACCTACTCGAAAAGCCACACTCAACTCCACTACTTATCTCCACCACTCGAAATCCTGCTCGATCGCCATGTCTTCGACCCCTACCCCCCACCCATCTACAAGTAGGCGCTTCTGAGGGATCCCTTGCAGCATGACCGCTTCACGGACCTCTACCACCCCAGGAACAAACTCGCAGGACACCCGCTGACCCCGTTTCTCACCGCCTCCCAACTCACCCACCCCCAACAGATTTTGGGCACAGCTCTGGACCCCCTCCCTCTCCGTCGTGGACTCCAGACCCCCCTGGTCCTGACTCCCCCCCCCGGTCAACCGTGGCCCTAGGACAGGCCGACGACTTCTCCACCCATATGGTCGACCCGTTCCTCCTTACAGGCCAGTACTCGACCACCCCCTCCCACCTTGCTCGATTCTGGATCCACGGCGTCTTCTTGCCGGATCCGACCCACCCCGATCCGATCACGTCGGCCTGCTCGTGGCCCGTCGCTGGCTCCTCGAATGCCTCAACGACCTCACTGATCTCCCCAACCGCATTAAAAATATAATCGGACGGGAACTCGCCCACCACACACGATGGACCGCGAACACCTCCTGCACACACCACCCCACCGCACCGAAATGCGACGATACCACACCCCTACCAGACGATCTGCGTACGGGCTTTCAAGAAATTCGCCTGGTTATTCCTACCTCCTGTATAGCGGTAGGCATCCTTTACCAACTTGCTTCACGCCAGCGTGAATTCAGTTCGGCCGGTCCAGTGCCCCCCTCTGCAACCTCCTCCCCTTCGCTCCTGAATAAACTAACCTAGCAGAAAGTCACTTTCTACGTGATGCCTCAGCTCTTGAAGTTTCATGCCGAAGGGTGAAAATCCGCTCCCCCCCTGTTCTCCGGTATCACCGGCCAAGAAGCAGTCGCTCTACTGCAAGACCTACTCACCTCCGACCTCGCGATCGCACTCACCTCGGCCGGATCAGCCCCCACGACCCACCCCCAGTGCAGCATGGAGGATCTACCTGAGCCCGTACCCCCCGACCATCAACTTCACACCATTACCATCACACCCCCCCACGTCACATGCCATGTTCCAGGGTCGTCCTAGGCTGACACCTGCCTCACCACAGTCCTCATCCAATCCCGCCACTCACTCTCCCTCCCCTGCATCAACTCAGACGTCACCATCCCCCCCACACACTGGTTATACACCCTCTTATCTCAAACAGCCACAGAATATCTCAACCAACACACCCCCACATCCACCCCCCCCCCACAATCCCTCAGCCTCTATCACTACACAACCCTGAAAAAATTTCCTGATGGCTACTACTTTCGCTCACACCCCTCCACCTCCCCTACCATCACCACCAGCATACAGATATCCCTCAGCATCGAAATGTATTGCATCCTCATCTCCACTAACGGCACAGTCACCATTCCCCTCACCCACACATACACCCACAGAGGAGCAACCATACAATCCACCTGCACCCTCAACATCACCCCCACCATTACTCCACCTTTGGTAAGGCCCGTCTCACGGACCCTATCTTCTCCACCACCCCTTCTCCGCCTCCCCTCACAATCACAAAACGAGACACCCTCCACCGCAACCCCCCCGCTCTCCTTCTCCAATGGTCCCGCCACCTCACGGACAACCACGTCACCAACCAGTGGCACCTAGAGCCCTCCGACTTCCACATGCAGGAGGACGACGACCTCCCCCTCGACCTCTCCTCCCTCCCCGACATCCAATCTTCTTCCACCCACCCGGCCCACACTCCCCCCCACACATGGGCCCTCCACCACCCCACTTTCTCCCACCCCGCCTCCACCTCCTCCTTTCACATCAATCCCTCACCTAACCCTTCAGCTCCCCCCACAGTCCCCCCACCCACTATCACCCCTTCCCCCCTCCCCATCCTCACAGAAGACTCTACCGAACCCATGGACTCCTCTTCCTCCCCACCCCCCCCCCCCCACACACACACAACCCCCTCCCCTCTTCCCCGCTCCCCCCAACTCCACACCTACCCTCTCCCCCCCTCTTTCTCATCCCCTACACCCCACCCTCCCCCCTCCTCCACACCACCCTACCATGCGGTCTCCCCTCCCCACCCTCGCCCCCCGACGGACCCCTCGCTCAAACCCGCGCCCCCTGCGGGCGTTACCAAGCCCTCCCGCCCCTCCCGCAAGCACGCCTCCCCATCCCCCCCACCCCGCGCCCCCCAGCACCCCTCCCTCACACACAACCACGACCTCACTCCTCCCCTCACACCCCCATGCCACACCCTCCTCCGGTCTCGACACAAGCCCCCCCCCTCCGCTAACCCCACCCACCTTCCCCTCCCCCCCTACTCCCCAGACGAAGAAGAACTAGACCTCGGCGACTCTGACGACCTGCTGGAGGACGGCCTAGAGGAGACCAATGGCACCCCGACACCCACCAACGCCTCCCCCGGTCCCAGCAGCCCCCACTTGTCACCCCCGGCCGACACGGCCGATTGTCATCATTAGTCCCCCTAAGGACAAACCCGAGGTTAGACCCCACACCTCACTCCCCACCCCCCAGCCCGACATACGCAGACACACTGTAAACACCGCAGCTCACTTCACTCTCCCGACCCACTTTAACCCCCGCACCTGCAGCATAGTATTGCATAACTACTTATTCGACCTCAACCTTGAATACGGCCTTTCCACCCCCATCGGCGGTCTCGATATCTCTGCTGTCCTCTCCTTCCAATGGGGAAACTATCAAGACCTCTCCAACCTATCCTGCCTCGCTACCATTATAACTAAACTCCACTCCACTCCCGCCGCCTCGTACACTTTTATCACTAACACCGAAGTCGATAACCACCACCACAACTCCCAATACCCCAGCCAGTGGACTAACCTAGCCAACAGAGCCCCCCCCCCGTCCGGGGACGCCTAACCACTCTCTCTTGATCCTCACATGGCAACACTCTCCCTTCGGCCTCTTACACCTCACTCACATCTCAGCCACATGGGTTGACTCTCTTCACCACCCTCCTCCGCCCGAACTCCTCGCCCGCTCCCTCACTCTTCTCTCAGATTGGAACTCCTCCCCCCCCCCCGTCGTTGCCCTCCGCCTGCTTAACCCCCCTCGGCAAAATGACTCAGAAGGAGCGTGGTCATGCGGAACCCACGCCCTCCTTCATACCTACTACATCACCACTGCCCCCCCGGACCAACCATACAACCCCCCCTCCTTCGACCCCCGGAACACGGTATACTCCCTACACACCCTCCTATGGAATCACACCTTCCGCTCCGTCCCCCTCCCACAGGGACGCTCACTCCTTCTCGACGCCCTCCACCCCCCACACCACCCTACCCCCCTCAACTCCCACCCCCTCCCCACCCCCTCCCCCCCTCCCCTCCTCCCCTCCCCCCTCCATTCAAACCTCCACCAGTCGTACGCCCCCCCGACGACCCCCCCAGCTCCACTCCCTCCCTCCCCTCCCCCATCCTCCCACAACACACACCCCAACCACTCCATCTCATCACCCTCAACATTCGCGGCCTCCACACCTCCATTATGGATGTTGAACACCTCTCCACCTCACACCGTCCGGACGTCTTTATCCTCACCGAAACCAGCCACGACCCCACAAATCCCGTTGGCGTATCGCCCTTCCCCAATACCACCTCAAAAGCTCCCGCCCATGCTACTCACTTGTGCCCCTACCCAACGCAGGCGTTCTCTTCGCGGTCGGCAGAGCCTCATTCCAATCTGCCACTGTCCTAACCCCGCCCCCCCACCTCATCCCCCATATCGCCGGACTAAAAATCGTTCCCCACTCAGGCACCCCTTACCTCCTTATCGGTACTTACATGCCCCAGCTCTACACCCCCCAATTGACCCGCCTATATGCAGAAGTAGCGGCATGGGGCCTCCGCCTCGCTGACGACCACCCACAACACCGCACCCTCTGGGGAGGAGACTTCCAAACCACCACCACCACATGTACAGGTCACCCCGCCCTCACCTCCCTACTCAAGTCCCACCTCCAACCCCTCCACAAACCCATCTCTACCTTCCCCCGAAGTGAAGGCTGCCTTGACCACTGGCTCACTACGCCCCCTTCACCCCTCACCCTCCCACCTTCCTCTTGCTCGATATTCTCTTCCCCCTCCCACTTTACTGACCACTCTGCGATACACCTCGTCATTCCCGCCCCTTTCTCCCTCATGGCACACCCCCCCCTCCTCATACCCACCCCCACACTCATCACACGACGCGCAAACTCAACTTCCGCCTTCCCCTCACACCCGACCACATAAAAACGTACCAATCCAGCACCCCCGACCTCATCAACCAAACGGCCGCCCTCCACGCAGAAATTCTCAACACTTCACACACCTCGGCCTCCCCCGACACCCTCGACACCCTTGCCTCACAATTCACTACACTCCCATCCCAACACATGGACCACGCAGCCGCGGTTTGGCCCCTCCTCCCCGCCAAAAAACCCCGCCCACCCCAAGCGTCCCTCGAACCTACTTGGCTTACAAACAAAACACGCACTCACATACTCAAACTCCGCAAATGCAGCAAGAACAACGGCCCCCTCCCCCTCGCCCAAGCCCTCTTAAACACAACTGAATATATCTCCCCTGACACCATCAAACAACAGTGCCAAGCCCGCATACGCAAACTCCTTCACGCCACCACCACAGATAAGATAACGAAAATAAAAACTTGAGCCAATACGGCCTACGACACCTGCCCCAAACTCTCCCACCGCCGCCTAAAAATTAAAAGCGGCCTCCTGCCCCCCGCCGGCGCCGCCTCCACCCTCCACCGCATTACTAGACCCGATAAAACTACCGCATCCTCTCCCTCCGCCGTCATTGACGCGGTGCACTCTCACTTCGCCACCGAACTCGACCGCGCCACCCCACACGAACTGCCCACCCCCCCGTGGGAACTCCCCGACAACCCCGACAACTTCACCATCGAACCCCGCGGCGACCCCTCTATCACCCTTGCCGACATGATTACCCGCGCCACTTTCGATACAACCCTCAACTCCCTCGGCACCGGCAAAGCCCCCGGCCCCGACGGTATCCTCAATGAAATCATCAAATTCCTACCTCCGGCGACCCGCTCCGCCCTCTTCTCTCTCCTCTCCCTCCTCGCCCACAAATCTTACACCCCTCTTGACTGGTGCCACAGCACAACTTGCCTACTACATAAAAAGGGCGACCCCTCCCTACTCGATAACTACCGTCCTATCGCCATCATGAATAACCTCCTTAAACTTTGGACAGCACTAATCAAAGATGCAGGCTCGAAATACGCCGAAACCCACGGCATTCTCAGCGACCAACAAGACGGCTTCCGACAACACCGCAGCATCCACGACGCCCTCTCCTCCCTCATTATGACGATGGAGGACGCGAAGCTCCACAACAAAGACATCTGCATCATGTACGCGGATTTCAAAGGCGCCTTCAACGCCGCGGACCACCGCATCATGTCCAAACACATGCGTCAACTCGGTATGCCCCCCTCCTTTGTCGACACATGCGAACACCTCTACGGGGTCTCAACCACATATTATATTACACCACATGGCCCCACCCCTTCTATCGACATTAATCGCGGAACCCTCCAAGGAGACACCCTCTCCCCCTTCCTATTTACCCTCTTCCTTGAACCCTTCCTTCGCTGGTTCACGGTGGGCAGTCGGGGCTATCGCCCAGGCCCCCCCGCCACTAACGTCGATCCCACAGAACCCACAGCCACATACCCAGGACACGGCTTCGCTGACGACCTCAGCCTCGCCACGGGCTCGACCCCCAACATGACCATCCAGCTCAGGAAACTCTCCCTCTTCAGCGCCTACACAGGCATGACCGTCAACATCCGCAAATGCTGCATCACCCGCGCCCTCTGGCGCACAGGCAACGCCCTCACCCTCAACAACACTACCCTCCTCGCATCCCGCCTGCAAACTCAGTTCATCACCCTCAACTCCACCCCAGCCCCCAATCCCTCCATTGGCCCTACGGACACATACCGCGTCCTAGGGGTAGAACTGAACACCTCCCTCACCTTCACCAAACACTGGCACGAACTATAACGTACCACTGCATCCCTCATCACCACCCTTTCCACCTCCCCACTAACACAATCCCGCAGAATCAGGGTCGTCCGTGGACTCCTCATCGGAAAGCATTTCACCTTCCAGCTCGGCCTCTTCACCGACTCCCAACTCGACACTCTCGAAGGACAAATCTGCCGCGCACTCCGCTCCGCCGTCTCCTCGGTACGTAACCTCCCCCGCACCGCCCTCCACCGCCCTTCCTCCGACCTAGGATACGGCCTCCCCTCCCTCAAAGCCCACGCCGCACAACTCACAGTTTGCCACCTTCATAAAATCATGAACAACTCAGGCTACAGAGGCCACATGGCCCGCGCACACATCCGCACCTTATCCACCACGTACTCCCACTGGCCCTCGGAATCCATCATGTCAACATGTTCCACCCCACCCACACTCAAGTGCTTAGTTAGAGCTCAGCGCGGTGCGGGCACCATGTTCCACAACATCCCTCCACTTTCCCTCACCAACCCTATCGCCTCCATAATCCGCGCCCACTTCACCACTCAGGATAACGCCCTCCTCACCTCACTCCGGGACAAAGCCACTCACATCACCGACCCTCACACATACAAACAAGCCTACTGCGATTTCTCTCCCCGAAAAACACACGCCTCCCTCCTCCCCCGCCTCACCCCCGTCTGGAAAAATAGCATCACCACGTGGCCACAAGTCCTCCTCAGGGCCACCTCATCCTCCATCATCCTCAAATCCTGCAAATCCATCACCACACTCACGGGGTCCACCACCCCACTCTCAGTTCCCATCCGCCTCCTCGCCGCAATCCTCACCGAACCCCCCAATACTATCCACAACCGCCTCCCCCTCACAAGCCTCACTTCCAAACAAGCATCCCCCCCCACCACTATACACCCCTCATGGATTCCCCTCCTCTCCCCTCACCTCCCTCGCTCACCCCCCACCCTCTCATCCGGCATCTACACCTCACGCACCACTCACCCCACCCCCACCGCACCCACCACACACTTAGACACAGAATACCTCACCCCCTTAGACCACCACTACCTCCTTGCGACGTAACGCGTATCATCTCCAAACACAAGGACACAAAATACGGCCAAACGCAATACATGGTTGAATGGGCCCCGGAACACCTCACGGAATGGGACAATCAGTTACAACTCGACGACGGCTTCCGCCTCACCTCCTCCACCCCCACATCGGTATGCCTCCCCACCCGCTCCCCCACCGCATGCTCCATCTGTCATGACCCACTGCACACATAACCCACCTCCACCTGCTGCACATGCCCGCACTTTGCCATACATTCCCAATGCCGCCCAGCTCAAGGACCCGCCACATGGCAGTGCGAGTGGTGTGCTCGCGGCCAACAACACGACCTCATCCGCCTCCACGAGGTCCAGTGGGCCCCATGCCTACAACTTCACGACACCATCAGTGAGACCCCCTCCGGCCCCACCGCCCTTACCGCATTCAACTCCGGCTATGTCCCCTCCACGACACCCATTATGCCAGAACCAGGACCCCCTCCATTGTCACACCCCCTAATCACATTCAACCACGACCCCATCAACCCCGACCTCGATATGCTCCCTACCGGTAAATTCGCCATCCACGCACACCCATCACTCCACGACACATCCATACTATGCACTCCCGACGGCCGCGCGGTCACCACCCTCAACGGCCCCCGCGTCCGCCATCTTTACCAACTCTTTCGCCCCGACCTCTCGCAACATACGTTCGAAGAGGAGGTCTACCACCTCCTCACTCGCCTAGGTTCCCGCTCAGAAATCCACTCACCCACACCCGCCACCACCACCCGCAACAGATGGGCCACCAAAGAAGACCTCCTCACAGCTCTCCGTCACACATTCCGCATCCAGACAGAACTATACTCCGACCCCCTCAATAAATCCTTTCACTCCCACACCTACCACTCCCTCTACCCCGAAGACTTAATCTTCTCTTCTAGTGGCAGCAATGCCCCACACACATGGCAAGGCACCAACATCACCAACCCAAAATACGACCACGAGTGCATGCGACGCGCCATGGAACACGCAATCACTAGCGCACACCTCACAGCCCCCCACACACCCAGCGCAACCATCCTCATACTCCCCCGATGGGAACACATACCCTACCGCTACTCCAAGTACATCAACTCCCCATACACCCACCACCTTTACACCCTCCCTAACGACGCAAACGCCTTCCTTCCCCCTGACCAACACACATGCACTCCCACCCCTACCCCATTCGGCACACGATGGATGGTCGACATATACCTCGTCGCCAACCCCCTCGCACTCTCCACCCTACCGTCACCCACAGCCATGACCGCACTCCATAACACTCTCGAATCTATCTACGACACTCACCTCCCCATCCCCGACATCGCCGCCCCTGCTCCTCACCTCCTCGACACCTACTCACCCCACTCAGCATGCATATACCACCTCCCCCCATACCCGACTCACCCCATCACATACCTTCTCCCGGAACGCATGCAACTAATATACCACCCCATCAGAGGCACTCTTGCTTGGAACTGGCAGGACTTTGTCTACACATACGGCTCGTAAAAAAGGAGGCTTGTCCCCCCTCGGAGCAGCAGCTACCCACCCCGCCTCGGACACCAAAATCAGAATGATGGTGACCTCTACCCCTCCCTCGCACACAATAAACCGCGCTGAATTAGCTGGCATAGATATAGGCCTCCAGCTTGGCCGTACCCACCTCCTCACAGACAATGCGTGCTCCCTCCGCCTCATACAATGATACCTAAACTGCCCTTCCGCTTACAGACACAACATCCACCGCGACACCCTCCTATCCATCACACACACCCTTAAAACCCGCTGCGACGCAGGCATCCGCACACACCTCGGCAAAATCAGAGCACACAACCACTCCCTAGGTAACGACCTCGCAGACACCCTCGCCAACCAAGTAGCGGATGGCCACCCGCCCGACACTACATACACCACAGGTTCTGAGGTCTCGATAAGCCACTGGACCTGGCCATACACCCTCATTCCACAAACCCTAGGGGACCCATTACCCTATAAATACACCAACCTCAAAGCCGACGCACACACCTACAGCACCAAACACACACACGCCCCTCTCGCAAGCAACCAAACACGGTGCCCTCCTCGCCCGCGCCGCGGAGGACGGCGCCGATTTCTCTTTCCACAAAAAACACTCAACCCTCACAAAAGTCCAGTTCACACACAAGCAAGAATTCATGTGGGGAGTCCACAACACCCGCCTTCTTACTCATAACCCCACCCTGCGCTGCCCCCTATGTGGCCAATTCACTAGCAACGGCCACATGGCCGATAACTGCCCCACCATATCTGGCCTAAGACAGGACCGACACAACAGCGCGCTACAACTCCTACTCTCCCTACTGGAGCGCCACAACGGAGGACGATGGGAAACCATCACTGCAGACTTCGGTAACAAACCCATAAAATCATTTGCTTCCCCCACTCCTGCCCATACTCCACTTGACTGCCACCCACCTCACCCCACCCACATGCCCACCCGCCTTGTGGCTGCTGACGAAGGTCTCTCGCCCGATTCCCTAACCTCGTGTCCCGCCGTCCTCCCACCTGAGATTCCCCCCCCCGCGCTACGACCCCCCGCACACAAACCCAACTTCATCCGCATCCTCGAACCTCGATTCGTGGGTCACTCAAACGGACGCCGACGTTACGCATCCATCAAAAAGATTCAGATAGGGGAATGGAAGTACTGCACAGTCAATGACCTCTCCCACACAACTAACCTCATACGTGCCAAATACACACCCCTTGCAAACGCCATCCGCAGCCACTGGCCAGGCACAGTGGTTGACATCCTTCCCATCGTCATGAGCCGCACAGGTACACCGCACTCCTCCACCATCACGAGTCTCACCTCCCTACTCACCGCCCGCACCGACCCTCCTGACAAACCCGTCTCCAAAGCACGCCTCGACACGTCTCGCATCCTTGCACAACTCCATACGCATACTGTCCAATGGTTGCATCACCTCCTACTCATATACCGCATCAAGTCCCGCACGACCTCCCGCGACGCCTCCGCACATTGCCCCTTCGCACGCCCCTGAATGCACACCACCATCACCCCGCATCATACCCTCCCCGGGGGGGAGTAAAACCCCCGAATACCCTTGGAGAGGTTGGACATGGGTGGTTCACGGTCTAGCCCTGACTTGTAAGTTCCCTGTATGGCATAGTTGGGAGGGCCCAGAGACAGCAGCCGGCGCATACGGCTTTTTGGTGAAAAACCGGCGCATACGGTACATGATGTAAACAATTTCAATTCCAATTTCAATTTCAATTGTATCGCAACAATTGCGTGTGTGCGGCCATCACTTATGTAACCATCACAAACCTCTTTCTTCAGTTTCATGCATAGTGCCGACGGCTCCCCGCATACATATGACTGCTCTCCGACAATAGCTTATGGGCGGCTGTTAGCACTAGCATCCCGTTGCATAGTACTTATGTACAAGGTAGCTATTTGTCATTCTAGTACTTAGTGTTATGCTATTAGCGGTACTCTATTCCCTATTAGTGGCGGTCGGCCGGCCCTGCCGGTGCCTTCGCCGGCCGCCATCTCTCTCCACTCACTTCTCTAGTCACCACAGCCGGCCCCCCTGTGGGGCCGGCACAACCTCCGTGTAACTATCCGTTCCCAACTCTAACAGGTTATGGGCCCTCCACCAAGTTACACTAGAGAAGAGCGTGTGTAAAGCGCTCGGCGCCACGCTAGTCCTACCTACTCCCACGTAAAAAGAGTAGAGCGTGTGTAAAGCGCTCGGCGCCACGTTAGTAATTCATCGTCCCACCGACCCCACGCTTCGCCTTCGAGCTGGTTGTCCGCGACTGTCCTACCATCTCCCACGTAAAAAGGAGAAGAGCGCGGCCCTCGTGACTTACGAGTATCACGCAATTTCACACACTAACCATTCATATTCTCTCTTCCCTCTCAGCGTGCCGCCATGAATCCCCCGCTGCCGCCCCCGGCGTTTACGACGCCGCCTCCGGGAGCTCCCACTCTAACGCCGCCGCCAGCCACCGTCACCCATAGCCCACTCGTTAATGGGCAACAACCGACTCTCAGCACGCAACCTTCTACATTCTACAATCATCATGCTTACCACCTTCAGTTCGGCCCGTCTCATGCAGCTCTCACGCACGCTATCGCTGCCATGCTACAAAACATGGGCTTCATCGCTGCGGAAATACACTGCGTATTCGCCGGAGGACCGCAACCGCCGCCACCACTCGCCACACCGCTTGGCACACCCCACCATGGCCACGCTTTGTCTACCCACCCTCCCCCTGGTAACCGCAACACATTCCGACCAACCCGATTCCTGTGAGGATAGTCGCAGCAGGTTTGTGCTCGCTTCCGCACCTAAATTTCGCGAAGAGGACTTCCCCGTCTATTATAAGCGCAGATTTATGAACCATTTACGCGTTCTAGACCCTATCCACCACAGCCTGCCCGAGGGTCCCTCCACCGGACGCTCACGTTGATACCCAATAACTGTCCTTCTAGGATCGTGTGCTTGCTCTACTTAATATGGATATGAAAGATCCCCCCTCTGCGGCAATTGTCCTAACGAACTTTGAACAAGACCCTAGTTTCGCTACGCGACTCTCTCTGGGCTCGGACGCATGGCGAGCCCTGAACTCGTTGCTCGACCATAGGGGCGTTAACCCGACTGCTCGTCTCCTCCTTAAACTACTTCAACCTCAGGTGGTTAATGAACGTCTCGATACCTATCTCGAGCGTAACCACCGTGCCTTCGGCGAACTTAACGACGAACTCGTCCTCATGTACCCCTAGTTACAATCAATACTTGTTGGATAATAATTATAGACAGTTACAATAAGTTGTTATATATGTACTAAATACATGTCCTCACCAGACTCAATTGTACACTAGACACTAGTCTAGGGAGTCGACAAATAGTTGTAGCCAAGCTTCAGCTCTGCGCTTCCTTCGTCCCGACACCATGTCTCAGGCTGGATGTCTCTATGATTCCCCATTGTGTGAATATGATTGTAACAACGTATACGTTAGTTACCTTCCATGTTGAACGTGTTTGCACAATTCTACATGTTATAGGTCCTCACTTCAAGTCACTCACGCGCGACCACTTTTTCGGCGAGCTGCGATTCACAACACTCCCCATACACTCTCCCGGAAGGCAACGCCTTTATCGCTAGTTTTTTTTGTACTTTATCCATTTCCTCGGCGTAAAAGCGCCATTACTCTCGTGCTAATTCGCCATGATATTAAGCACCACCTAAGTCAATTGCTCGATCCCGCACGACCTCCCGCCGCACCTCCGCACATTCCCCCATCGCACGCCCCTAATTGCACGCCGCCCTCACCTCGTCTTGCACAACTCCCCGGGGGGGAGTAAAACCCCCGCACATCACTAGAGAGGTTGGATTTAGGTGGTTGACGGTCTAGCCCTGACTTGTAAGTTCCTTGTATGGCATAGTTGGGAGGGCCCATAGACAGCAGCCGGCGCATACGGCTTTTGGTGTAAAACCGGCGCATACGGTACATGTTGTAAACAATTTCAATTTCAATTTCAATTGCTCGAGGACGTCGAACAGCCAACCACACAACGCACTCGCTTTGTGTGGACATGGTGCATACTGGCCCAAAGCTCTAGTCGATGGGGGGGGGGGGGGGGGGGCACTGGTGGGTGAATACGCACATACATGGTGCACGAATGCTATACATAGACGCTTAATACTAGTCTAAGCCGGGCCGAACGCTACACTTGACTTGTCCGTGGCTGTCACTTGTACCCCACACTGGGTGAAGGACACTGAAAAAATACTTTGAGACGCCCCGGGGCATAAAGCCTAGGGGCCGTCGGGCATCAAGCCGTTTGTCTTGAATTTACGGTTAGTGAATTTATAGCTAGTGGATTTTCCCACTGCCTTGGCGTCACTAGCTCGTCATGCCGGTTAAAGAGAAGAACCCGGGAAAACACTCATTGCACACGATCCAGAGGAGTCGCCGCGGAGCTCTAAATACTCCCCTTTGCCTCCCCCCGACTTGATTGCAACGGCTACACTCATGGAGCACATATCCATCATCACATGCCAGATTGACGCGCAAGCGACCGACACTCGGCAGCTCATGCAGCGTGAGTGCGTGACGCGTTGTGCGATCACCCGGTTCCTAGCGCAGTCGACCCTCCATTCATGGCCCCGCGGCCTCCTCGTGCTCTTCCGCCATTGTTTCCACATAGTCAGTTGCCACTGGCTTGGCACCCCAACGTGTATGTACCTCCATATGAACCGACTTGACGTGGAGGTCGCCGCCCTACCATCGATCCCGTCGTCGTTGGTCACGCTGTTTACATATCCCTCCGTAGGACTACTAATGGACACATGTGTACGCTAGACTCCGGGGGAGTCTTGGCCCTCCACCTAAGGTGTTCACTATAGGTGTTCGCCGCTCAGTCGCGATGCGATGCGATGGGTTCATATACACAATATGTTCCTATCGGGTACCGAGTTTTGGCGGTACTTGGATAAGGCATACACCTCCGTTCCGGGAAGCGGCGGTTCTATCCCCCTTCATGCCATTCCGTGTGTACATGGATTAACAGGTTATGGGCCCTCCGCGTTTACGTGGGGTTTACTAGGGCACCGGCCGGAGTTTGTTCATTAAGGGGGAGTGTTTACATATCCCTCCTTAGGACTATTAATGGACACATGTGTACGCTAGACTCCGGGGGAGTCTTGGCCCTCCACCTATAGGTGTTCGCTATAGGTGTTCGCCGCTCAGTCGCGATGCGATGCGATGGGTTCATATACACAATATGTTCCTATCGGGTACCAAGTTTTGGCGGTACTTGGATAAGGCGTACACCTCCGTTCCGGGAAGCGGCGGTTCTATCCCCCTTCATGCCATTCCGTGTGTATGTTAATCCATTCCGTGTGTACATGGATTAACACACGCGGCTGGCGAATCTGCGGACTTCGAGAGGGACTCCCTCAATCGGTCCATGAAGAACAGTCCAATTGACGAGCCCCAACACGGAATTCCGTCACTCAAAGAACTCTCCTTCATGTCGTCGCTTAAACATGTTGACATGTTCCCGCAGCTGGCGCTAAGTGACTCTAGCGTCTACCTCGATGAAAGTACATAGAGCTACGCCTTTGCATTTCTACTTTACGCTGCCGGTGACAACCGGCGCGCTAACCAAGGAGTTCGGTGCGTCACTGCAGCCCGACCGAAGTGTGGTGCTGCTGCCTAGGAGATACTCTGCGAGCGCATGGACTCCCGGTCTTTCGCACGCTCTCATGCGTTGGTGGAGACTCTCACTCTCCAAGAACGACCCGGTCAATCCGTCACCGATTACGTGCACTTCATACGGCAGTCTTTCGATGACTACAGTGAACATGCCAAATGACTGACGGCTCAGTGGCCATCCATCCGCATATCTTGGATCTCCATATGCTACGTGGCATCTTCAACTCGGGCCAATATGGACAGGCTAAGGAGTGCGATGTCAACGCGTTCGACAACAATTTCCTCATGTTTGCGGACGACGTTATGTCCATCATCTCGAACATGGCTCAGAATATGGAGGAACTTCCTCTCCCCGTCGATCTCAATGCTACCCCTCCTGCTATTGCCCCTCCCGTCTTTTCCTTCGTGGCTGTTGAACGTGGGACATATGAAGGGCGCCACAATAGTGCTCGAGGCGGTCGGGGTGGTCGTGTCCCCTTGCCGAATAAGTACATCGCGTGCGGTGGTATGGACCACATATTGTCCTTTCGCTCAACATCAGATGACGCACTCCTAAGCTAGACTCTTGCCTGGCGCAAGAGGATTGTCCAAAAGTACGGCACGACGAGCGAGCATGCTTCACACAACGTTCTACTGAGCGATGTGCACCAACCGGATGCGAAGAGCGATGTAGCCGGTGCGGGACCATCTAAGATGGAATGTACAACAGGTGAATACGATGACACAAAAGTTATCGCCTTCTCTGCCTCTGCACCCCCGGGCCGTTACCTCTCACAGTTATGGGTGATGGACTTTGCCTGGTCCATCAACCTCACAACGTCTCGTAGTGATTTCGAGTCCTTCGACCCCCCTTCGGGCACATCTCGTGTGGGTGGTGTGGGTGTTGACGCGCGTGGGAGCGGCAAAGTTGCGATTGCCATCCCACTTGTATCTCGGCACATAATATATCGCACTATCCACGCGCTATTTACCCATGACTTATCGGCGCGCTTTGCACAACACATTGGCCGCCCCCTAAGTGTCTGATGGATGCTGTCCCACAGCGGATTCATTTTCCCGAATGACTCGGAAATTGGTATGCTTTTAGTCCCCACAAGAATGGGTGAAGCCGTCGGGAATCGGCCTCTACCTTCTCAAGCACTCGACCGCATATGGGAGGCTGCCCTTTGTGAATTGACCTCATGTGTTAGACATTGATGTCTCTCTGACTGCTCATTGCGACCCGGTTCTATGGCACAAGCGATTTGGACATATTAACATGGAGAGCCTTCATGATCAGCATGCTAATGGTGTTCCTACTTCGCGTACTATGCCTAATTTTGTAAGAATGTCTCTTGTGACTCGTGTATGTTGAGCAAGGCCAATGCAACATCTCGCAATACATAGGTTTGCACAAAACCCCCGCGACCCGTCATGAATCTGTCCTCGGACATATGGGGCCCCGTGAATGTGCCATCCCCGCATTGCCTACGCTACAGTCTCCTTGTCATCGACAATCACACAACTTCATGTGGATTAGGTTCTTTAAATCCAAGGATGACACTTGCAGCGAGCTAACATCCATTCTCCTTGAAGTACGGCACCTGCGCGCCCAGTTCCACTCTACCTCTTGTGCATTTTCACAGGTCTTGAAATTCGATTAGGACTCGGTGTTTGAGGCCGCTGCGACACGTGAAATGTGCGGCCGTCTGGGTGTAGTCCGCGAAATTGGTGTAGTCCCTCATGTGAGGACGTGGAAGTGGTGATGGTAGACGAGCGACTGCCGCCCAAGTGGTTGGCGGTGGTTGATCTTGAGCATGTGGTGCGTTTTGGTTGGTTGGAGCGGATTGTTGACCGGATGTCGCGTCAGGGTTAGAGCCCACTGCATATGAAAGGGTCCCGCCGAAGTACTCCGTTTGTTAATGCTATTTGGGCTACTCGACAGGGGTGGCAAGTGGGTTAGTGGCCATGTCGCGGCATGCATCAACTGAACGCAATATGTTGGCTCGCTTGTGGGCGGGAAGGAGTTCTTGCTATGTGGGACTGTGGATAGGTGTCTCGACTTTGCAGGCTAGGGAAGCGTGGTGTAGATGGAGATGAGGTGCCGCTTGGTATTAACGGGAGTGGTCAACTGGAGACTAGAGTTGCGAGGAGAGATGGCGGCCGGTGGGTTTGTAGTGATCGGCCCATGGAGCGATACGGGAGGGTGTCACTCGACTGGAAACGGCCAAGTCTTCGAGCTGAGAGGTCAAATGGCATTGATACTTCGTAAGGAGCGAGCTTTCGGTCTGAGGGTGTGTTTGGGTGTAGCGGGTTGAGTGAATTGTGAGCGAGCTGAGGGAAATACTTTTTCACGCAGATGAGGGTGTATGAGCTCATGGAGTGTGATCGGCGAGGCGGCCTTTTCCACAAGAAGGACGTACAACGGTTACGTCGCCACTGCAATTTAGCTCGAGGCTGTACAATGATGTTCTACCAGTACCTCCCGGTACGTACAATACGCATACTTAATATACCTTGCTAGACGACGCGTTGGTCTGATTTCCTGAGACAGACAAGCCGTGTGGCTAGTTTGTTCAAACCGTTACGAGAGCCCTAGCGCTTGCCACGAGGACCCCGCGACAGCAAGCGAGAGCTAGAAATGCTAGACCTATTTAAGCCTAGCGCAGTGGGGGGAGGTGATCGACACAATTTACCCTTTCTTCGTTTACTTACATTCTATTGTTGAACTCATTCGACAATACGACATCTTCAAGCTTTCCTCATATGCACTCTCATTTGCATTGATAACATCAGCAGCAAGCAAGAATATATTTGTGTGAGCACTTAGCTTGAGAGGCAAGCTGCCACAACTCATCGCAACTTCGCTTTAGCGAGGGTCGCACATGTAGACGAAACTCAAAACTAAGCCCACGCTCTATTATGTAACATAGTCATGCGTGATTACCCCTTCAAGTCATTGCGGTGCCGACGCAGAAAAAAACGCTATTAACTCATCGCCAAAACAAAAAGGAGAATACCGACACCAGAAAAAGAGTAAATTTGAAAGGCAGCAACGTTTCCTCCCTACCTAGATATATCATTTATGACAACTAAAAGTGGGGGTCATTTGTGAGGGAAGACGTCGAATGGAGCTGCGCGCAACGAAGCTTATGAGATCTCCGTCACGGAGAAACAACCGGTGCCACACTACACCGAAAATAAGCCAACGAGGATGGGTTGCAAGCATCCTAACAGAATATGCACTCACATGAGGTGCAAAGGATCCCTAGTATACAAGAAATGTTGCCGACGGGTAGAAGCTTGAGACGGAAGTCAGATACGGATAACAGCCCCCATGGCCCCTTACATGCCGTAGCGGGAGCATTACGGAAAATATCGGCAGAACTACATTTAACGATTTACATCTTGACAACTCACTGTGGCAGCTAAACTTTTTATGACAGGCGGAGCGAAAAAGGAAAAACCTCGACGACGGTACGCGCTATGTATAGGAGTTAGTTACCTCTCGAGCCATATATCTAGCGGCGAGGCGCCATGAGATGGGAGCCTAGCACTTATCATCGTACGAAGTTGGTGAGCGAGCGGCTACAAAAAACACGAAAATAGTGCCGCGAATCAAACATGCCGTCTAGTCCAAGTCCGGTGTGAGCTAATTCAATACAACACAAAACAAGGCGGCGACCAACGAGGGGTTTGCTTACTTGGGAGTTAACATGTTTCGGTGATCTTGGGCTCCATGGATAAGAGTCCCCTACATGCCGTAACGATAGCACCAAGGAGACTATCGACTAACTACTTGTGTAACAACTAACACCTTGACAACCCACAAGGGCACCTAGACACAAAAGTTTATCGGGGACATCTATCCGTACGGATAGGGCCGCCATGATCGCGCAAGGAAACTAAAAAAAAGCATGATTAGCGATATAAAACCTAGTTTCTATGCACTCCACCATGCATTCAGGCACGGCATGATACGACAACTCACTTTTTGGGTAGGCTCAGAGTGTATTGACCAAGGTGATTAGAACACGGGCATTGATTAAAGAAAAGGAAAGAATCTGTGTGGCAAGTAATGTCGCACTTTCGGTAATAGTCTCAAGGTCTAATGCAGTACCGGTCACTTCGAAAAAAGTACTCCAAGTACGACTGCTCCTCCAGTTAGCTCGTGGTGGTAGTATTGTCTCCCTTCTTTTCAACCTCCGCAGTTGCCCAGCACGCTCCACGTCCTAAACCGTCCGGGAGATTTTAGGGGTTGTAGTTTCAAGAAGTTGAGATGGTGTGGCGTTCCGCTGGGGTGACACACCTTACAAGAGAGGACGTACATTGATCACTCACCAAACTGCAAGACAAGGGTATCGTTGTCGTTCGCGCTATCGCATCTAGAAAAATTGGGGCCACTCGCCAAGCGTTAGTGACCTCGAAATAGTCCAATCATTCAGCAAGGCGCGCTTGGGAGGGGGGGGGGGGGGGGCGAAGCAAGATGCTAGTCAATGTTACTCGAGAGAATGACGATCGATTCACATGTCGCAGCCTTAAGGCATAGTGCTATGCGCCTAGAAACCCGGTATTTTCTGGTGCTCCGTTCAAGTGCGCAATAAATCAGTAGTTTGTACTGCTTACTACCAGTGCACGCAAAAAACTCCCCCTTTTATTCTATGCACTGCACCATGTAATCAAGCAGGACCTTACACAACAACTCAGTCGTTGGCTCATAGTGTACTAACCGACAGTTTAGCAACATCGGCAGAACCAAAGGTTGTGTGCAAACAATGTTTGCAAAGATTAAAGCGACTTCGAACATGTTTAGCTGTGATTTGTCGTGCACGTACCTTGAAGTGTTTTGCTCTACGAAGTCAAGCTCATCATAGCCGTAGCGGTTAAGCCCGTCGGGCATCCGTGGTCATACATTATAATAATCAATCATTATATATGTTAATTATTTTGCATTACCGCAGCATGTGAAACAAGAATTCGGAAATTATAGCTCACAAGGCACGAGAGCTAGGAGCCTTAGAGGCGTTCAATTACACGGGGTAGTTTGGATCGCATACCTACTAGATGATACAGTCTCATCTGAGCCGGAGCTTCTTCAGACCCCGCGTCAGAGCGGTCTTGCTCTACCATGTAACACGAACATGACGAGAAATGTGCATTCATATAGTGCCGTATAGACATATATATACGTCCATTCGGTGGGGGACAGATCCACACGGGAAATAAAGGCAAACCATGTTGGCGTTATAATTAGCCACGTTTGGCAGTTGTATTCGGGCACCTATTTTGAAGGTGTCCGTAAGCACCGCAAGAAAAGCACAGCCTAATTATATATCGCCCGGTACAAGTGCGAGCTGTGGACGGGGCTGATTGTTCAAGAGGGACGCACTCAGAGCGACTAGATAGCACCGTTAAGGCGACTAGAGACATCCAAACGTGCGAAACGGTTACCGTGTCTAGGACAAGGAGCTCCTAGACTATTAGAAGGTGGACGGTCACCGGGGCCAGCGTGTGCGGCCTGAGCAGCTTGTTACGCGCGAACAGCGGGTGCGAACGACATATCATAACCATAGACCGGGTCGCCTCTATACATGTCTACTGTGAGGTTATTACGGCTAGGTAAAGGTAAAAAACCATAGCTTCCTCATCATAAGTCGCACGCATGCAATTGCGAATCAAGCGTGCTAAAGTGATAGCGCCGCCAAGGGCGTCTCGAAGTGTCTTTAAGATCGGCTATAGCGGACATTATGACTGCCTCGTCTTGACTAGGGTCGACCCGAACTAGATATCCGTAAACAACCCACAGTGTCCGGTAGGAAAAGCGACAAGGACTTAAAACAGTCCATTCTTATGCGATTGTCCAAGTATAAGTATTAAAACAAGCTCACTAGTATCACAAGAGCATGAGACGGGGTAGCATATCGGCATGTTGGTTTATCATAACCGTAGCGGTATCGCGTGTCTGGCAACCTTGGTCCCACAATAATAAGTTACTTTAAGGTAATTGATGTGCACTATCGCAGGACGTGGGCCCTCCAACTCGATAGTGACAAGGGTCAAGCGATTGACATGTATTCGTCAACTATTGCGCAAAAAAAGGTTAAACCTAGCACGTGGGCCTGAAGCCTCAAAGGCGTTTAGTTACATGTAGTTGCTTGAATTTGTATGTCTACTAGATGATACAGTCTCACCTAAGCCATGGCTTCTTCAGACGCCGCGTCAAAGCGGTCTGTCTACCATGTAACACGAACATGAAGGGAACTGTGCGCTCTGAGTGTTATAGCCTCAGAGGCGTTTACTTACACGAGGTGGCCTTGTTAGCATGCCTACCATATGATACAATTTCATCTGAGCCGGAGCTTCTTCAGACGCCGCGACAGTGCGGTCCGGTTACACCATGTATTGGGAACATGTAGAGAACACAACTCACAAGTGTTGTAGATATGTACAAGCTTTCTTGAGGGGACAGCCCCGCACGGTATATAAAGCCAAACAGTTGGTACTCATACCACGTTTAACAGCTCTATTAGGGCAGCACGAGAAGCATGGGCCAAATTGTCCATTCCTAGGTAGAGGGGCAAGCTTTGGACGAGGTTGTTTGTTAAAATGGTTAAGTTCAGAGTGCACCACTAGCTTCAGATGTATTTATCACACCAGGAAATCAAGGTCGCAGAATTTCCGTTTGATATTGTTTCATCATAGCATGAGCTCACATGTCACCACGAGCGGTTGGCTTGACTCCATTCATGATGCCACATGAAGAGTGGCCGCAATAACCACTAGCCACACACGCAATAATCGAACTTGGAAATTAGTGTCGCTGAATTTCCGGATGATACTATCTCATCCGAGCATGAGCTCACATGTCACTACGATCAGTGGGCCTAACTTCATTTATGTGTCACGAACGTGAAAAGTGCGCACCAACGCCACTAGACTAGTACGCAATAATAACACGGGGAAATCATGGTCGCAAAATTGCACAGGTCGCCACGTACGGTGGGCCTCACTATATTCATATAGGTTGTGAATATGAGGATGAGTAAACACACATATACACACATGCATACACACACACACACACACACACACACGAGCGCGCGCGCGACACATAAAGTAACGTCGTGGCGAAGGGACAACCGTGAAAGTGGGGCACGCCCCAAGGATAAATGTCCATGTGTATGAGGGGAAACTTAATAAGTGCCGTCGCGGCGGGAGGGTAAAACAACTTCATGGCAAGTATGTTGGGGCAATCCTTAGTAAGTGGCCCAAAAACCCTGGCTGGTGTCGTATGCGATGACGGCAAGGATAGGAAGCCTGCAAGAGTATTTGTTGCAGATGCCAATTTGAAGTCAGTATAATATGCCCTGCTCAACGTTAAGCTATGCCTGTGCACCATCGCAGCCTGGTCCTGCCCCAACGCGTCACAGACCAGATCGAGATGAATACTGGTAGCTCACCATGAGGCCAAGAATCCCCTACCACGCGCAGCTCATCCAAGCAAACTGTTCACCACCTCTTTGACATTGAGCCTCTTCAGGTCGACGTACGTCTGGCCACAGCCCACAAACATTACAGGAGCTCCACTGGTGTACACCATGGAGATAGCAGCGCCCACCTGCACCACAGGTCGATATAATAAGCCAATCCTCTTGTTTTCCTTCACTCTACGCGCGCGCGGACACACACGCACACACACACACACACACACACACACACACACACACACACACACACACACACACACACAGTAGCTGAAGAGTGGGAGCTGCAACATACCTTATCGTCAATGGTGTCAAACTTGGTGAGGACAATACCATCAATCGCCTTGATGCGAGAGTCACGCGAGTCGGCCAGGTCAGTCAGGCGCTGCGACAAGACAAACACACAGGTTCAACGCAAAGAACAGCAACGCCTTATAGTATCCAATCTGAGACATAAATACAGCGAGAATATGTGCGCTACATAGTATAAGAGACACAGGAGGACAGTAAATACATTCCCGACCTAGCTTCTGCATAGCAGCTTAGTAGATGCCATTACCTGGTTGAACTTTGTGAGCTGATCAATGGCGTCATTGCCGACCAGTGCCTCGCCCACAAAAAGAACAAGCTCGGGTTTGTTCAGGCTGATCAGATGAGCGAGGGCCCGCATCAAGGGGTCGTTGTCCTGAAGGCAGAGACCGGCAGTAAGCACCCCCACCCCCCGAAAAAAAAAAACTGCAATGCTTCAAAAGATGAATCAGTCCTTAGGAGCTAGCAACTCTCCTTAGGCCTCCCACTTCCCATTCCTTCTCGTAGTTCGTTTGCCGTAAGCTACTTGAATATCAGAGTAATCTATTCTGATTTATATCTGAAGACTTTATGAATTAAAATGGCAACTTCCGCAGAAAGCTACAAAACTGAAGTGGAGAACGGACGGCAATAGCTTTTCTCATAGCTCACAACCCCCGTCAAGCCAAACATCCCCCTCAACAGAGTACGAGATGCACATTCAATTTACTTGCGCAGCACCCAGACGCTTTCTCAACCCCCAGACCCCCACACAAAATGATTGGAACTTCAGGGCCACAAAAAGTAACCCAGCCCTCTGAAGACTGTAAAACCCCGACAACAACAGAAAAGGGGAACACCAGAAATGCTGGAACCTGAAACGGCTTTCAGAAGCAAACATATATCAAACATAGATTCAACAGACGCTGAGCAGCGAGAGCCCTAGACACCACCCCTTCCCCAAACATACACACGGACACGCACACACACACACACACACACACACACACTCTCTCTCTCTCTCTCTCTCTCTCTCTCTCTCTCTCTCTCTCTCTCTCTCTCTCTCTCTCTCTCTAGCACATTAAAAGGGAGTCACGCGAGGGCACTGAGTACCTGCATGCGGCCTGCGGTGTCCACCAGCACCACGTCTGCGCGCTCCCGCTCCGCCTGCTTCACGCCCTCAAACGCCACCTTGGCGGGGTCCTTCTCGTACCCCCGCTCGTACAGAGACACCCCAAGGCGCTGGCAGTGCGTGCGCAGCTGCTCCACGGCGCCCGAGCGAAAGGTGTCGCACGCCGCGATGACCACCTTCATATCATGCTGCATCAGCCAGTATGCAACCTTGGCCAGGCTGGTAGACTTCCCCACTCCGTTGACGCCCACAAAAGTGATGACGTAAGGACGGTGGCCGGGATTGGCACGGTTGGCCTGAACCTCGCGCAGTATGTCGATGGAGCGAGCAGGGGTAAGGACGCGGACCAGAGCATCCTCGACCGCCTTGTACACCACCTTGCTGATGCGGGTAAACGACCCCAGCTTCTTGCCCTCCAGGCTGGCAGCCACGCTGTCCGCAATCTTCCCTACAATGTCGTGGCCCACGTTGCGCTCCATCAGCTTCCTCTTCAGGGCATCCAGCGCCGGCTCGATGTCGCTGCGCTTGAGCGGCTCGCCCCCTACCACGCTCACCTTCAGCGAGCGAGCTATGCTCGCGAGGAAGCTCCCCTTGCCACGGTCCTCCTCCCCACCCTCACCCTCCTCCCCTCCCTCCTCCTCTTCATCAATCTCCAGCTCCGCCACCTCCGTCTCCACATCCATCCCCGACGGCCCAACCACTGCCTCCTCTACCATTGGGGCCTTCTGTTATTAGAAACGAAAAAACATAACTGGACTATCAGCACACACCTAAAAGATAAGCGTGACCCTTTCGTACTCGCTGGTCAGCATAGGGTAGGCAAGCAGAGCCGTGTTCACCTTGGGCGAGCAACACAAAGTAACGTTCATCATGTGTAGTCATGAGAAAGCGTTCTCACCTTGGGCGAGTCACATGCAAAATCGAGCCTCTGCGGCTCCTCATCCTCAGCCCCTGCATACAAATTATTCCAATTGCGCATTTGCTGCGTAGTTGGACACCAACATGGGCAGTCATCAGAAAAACAGGTGCACAACGGGTAGCTCCGACCGTTCAAGACAAAGCCGAACAAAAATCAATCCCCTTTCCCCTTCCCCAAGTACTGCTTCCCTTTCCTTGCCTTTTTCTTTGGCTTCTTCTCTTCCGGTTTTTTCTCTTCGACGCTGGCTTTTTGAGCCTTGGGGGCCGCCCCACGCCCGCCACGACGGCCCAACTTTAGCTTCTTCAACCTATCCGCCATTGACTCCGCCGCGTGTGTGTCTCCCTACAGCAAGTCTTTATTAGGCATCCCAATGCTAATACACGGAAGGTAGCTGTCCTACCCACCCCCTACTCCTACCAATCAAACACCTCCCTACCTGCTCACCACCCTCATCCGCTTCCTCACTACCAGTCCCTTCGTCTCCATCTTCGTCGTCCTCCTCCGATTCTTGAGCTTTCTGTGTCGCCGCCTAACAATCCAGGACAGTGCAATCTTAGCCAGCACACAAGTAAGCAATCAGCATAAGACGCCGGTGCCCGCTTCCCTTGTCCCGTTCTTCCCCGCTCCCACCTTTTTGGCTCCGTTTTGGGTGTTTGGCTTTTTGGCAGACGGTCGAGGTCCTTTTGCAATCTTCACTCGGGAGGGGTCAAACATGCTGTGTTAGCACAGCACCAAAGTACCAAAAGGGGGTCTTCTTCTGTAGGTAATCCTTTTCGGCTACCGGGATGGGTTGGGTCACGGGAGAGCCTCACCTTGCTGCGCTCAGAGCTCTGCTTCTCGGCCTCCAGCACCAGCTGCCTGAAGGTGTCATTGAAGGCGCTATAGTTGTGTACGGCTGGATCAAACTCGCCCACAAATTTTGTAACAACTCTGTCCAGCAAGTCGTCCACGTACAAGAGGGAGAGAGCGCGCTGGTAGACGGCAACAAAGACAAGTCCGAGGTCCTGAACACACGCAAACACACAACACTTCATCTACATACACGCACAAGCATGCAAACTTAGCAAACCAAAGCACCATTGCATACATGCAGCAAACTTAATAACACGTAAATGCAAGCACAATCAAACATGCAAACCTGTCCACGAACATATACATCAGAGATACACACACACACACACACACACACACACACACACACACACACACACACACACACACACACACGCACACAGTGAGAGAGGGGGAGAGAGAGCGAGAGGGGGGGAGGAGGGGGGAGAGAGAGAGATGCAGACGGGCACATCCACACACGCATATACACACAACGAGGACGAGTACTGCTAGAGGTAATGTTGCTTCCTGTGGGCTGAGGAGCAGGATGTTCAGAAAATGTACAGTCGCTCAATTTGTACAACTCACGTTGTACAGACGCCATTTCAGCGAGTAGGCTGCACCATCTCTAGGTGTGTAGCTGAAGCTTTTCTCCGCGCCGCGCTCCTCTAGAAGGCAGGTCCGAATGAGCGCCTGGATTGGCTCGCCCTGTCGAGAAAAGTGAAGAGGCGCGACAGACGACCGCGCCGCGGGTCACCCAAGGTAAAAATCATAGTGAGACACACGCGCGCGCACCTTACATGAGGTGGGAGGTACATCGAGCTGTCAGATCGTTGGGCCGGAGGCGCGAGAAGGGGCTATACCTTCAACGCGGCGAGCTGAAAGGTCCACAGGATGGCGCCGCCCTTGGTGAAAATGCAGAAGTAGTCCAACATTTTCGGACCGCCTCGGCGTCGTCAACAACAGTAAACTCTAGCGCAGAACTCACCAAATAGTCAAGAAGTAGCTGGACTAGTCGTCAAGAAGCACGATTTCTGCTTAGCGACTATAATATTAAGCGTGGGTAGAACCGTTCACGCTCGTGCTTCGTGTCTTACTGGTGGATCTAGTTCCCACGCCGGCCGAGGGCTCAACCCGATAGCTCCAATTTCATTTCATCTTTCGCGGATGGTGGCTAAGTCCAATTTCATTTGACCAGCAAAGTCCGAATATTTGCTGCCGATATATATTCTACTGCAATAAGAAGTACTACAGGAACGTGGATGAATACCGGTACCGGTGCGGGTTCCCTGCCAGTCCCATATCCGGGGGGCGCAAAAAAAAAAAAAAAAAAAAAAAAAACGTGGATGACGATAGGGAAAAAACACCGATGTTTTCTCGGCTTGCTACATCAATATTTCGTCAGATTGTGTGGCAGGACGGTAGGTAACTACCCGTGGCTAGACAGTGTACCCCAGACCGGTAAGTCAACGAGGGTATCGAAACAGTGCGGGAAAGGGGATGAACGCCCGTTGCCCCGCCGGCGCACTTTAGATTACCAACCGTACAGATACAGCTACGCCCAATGGCGGCAACATACAAAGAACCGTGTAAGGTGGCCTATGTCCCCTTTACATGCGGAAGGTGTCGGTAGCCGGTCAAGGCACGCTAGGAAGTAACGGCAACGCAACCACTCATTTTTTTGTGGACGTCGAAGCATGAAGTAACCACCACACTTACCCACTTGCCTAGGTACGAGGACCGCCTATTTAAAACCTCCCATCGGGGGACTAACATGGCACTAGTAGCATGGTTCAATCAAATGAAACGCTTGGGTCTTCATTCTTCAGGGCTCGACATTCTTCAAGGGGCGAACTTGTAATAACCCCTGGGTCGGGGGGGGGGGGGGGGATTAGAGTACCGACTCCGAATTGAGGAGGGACGCAATGTTCGCTACCACTACATACCCTATAGGTAGGTTGCGACCACCGCTGGATGACATTACAATTAATCCGTTGTGCCCTAAAACCCGAAATTTTCTCATCTAAGTTCCTTATAGAGGAAACCCTCTAGTTTTCTCGGCTTGCTAATTTAATTTCGTCTGATTGGGTGGCATGACGGTAATTAAGGACCCAAACATCAAGAGATCATTGTCCAGGTGTCTTGTTTGGGGCGCGCGGTCGGGGAGACACGGAGTTTAAGCGGAGTGGATAGCACGGGCGATGCCTTCATCAATGCGGGTCGTCGTCGGAGCTCTCATGGTCTTGGGGGAGGGACATCATGGCTCGGGAGACGGACATGACGTGGGTCTCGTCCAAGCCCATGTAGCGTAGTTGTAGTAAAGAGGTGGAGCGCCATCTGCCGTACTGACCCCAAATCGCGAACGGGATGTCTGCGCTCCCTGCGGTGGAGGCTCCGCCGCTGCGACCGGAGTGCCGAAGCGGGCGAGGAAGGCGGGGGGGGAGCAAGGGTGTGGGGAGGAGAGAGCCCATCCACCTCGCATGGTAACGCATGTAGGCATGGTAGCCTAGGGCGGTAGGAGGGGGGGGGGGGGGGGGGGGGGGGGGTTCGCACGCGTGTTCCCCTAGGCGCAGTAGTGCGGTGCCGCAGAATCATGGGAAAACTATGTTAAGGGGGGGAGAGAAACGGGTCATAACTGCCATGTACCGGGATGCGAGGCCGAATACGTAATAGGGGTAACCGGGTAGCTTGGCGACACGGACTATTCCATGGAGTTTGTGATGTTCGTTTTTCCGCTTCTTTAAGTGGAGTTCCGTATACCAGTCGAGGGCGGAGACGTCCTCCCAAAGCAGGGTGGCCGCGTCGCTCTATCGGCAGAAACCTTCGAAGCAGATAGCTGCCATCGTGAGTATTATTCACGAGGTAAAACTGGTGTTGGGCTGGCACCTGTCGTCAAATAGAGCGCAGAAATCCGCCCAAGCGAAAGGTTCTTTACTTTTACGCACAGCCATCCCCAAGCTTCCTTTGGCGGCCGATCTTACCAAGGCGCACGGGGGGGACAAGGTTGGGATGGAGGAAATGCTCATTTCGTGCATCTGCGAGATAGATGCGGAGGTCGTGCGGATAGTTGCGTAGCTGCCTCAAGGTCGGCGGTTAAGGCGTTCTTGATGGAACATAGCGACGACCGATTGCGGGGCGGGAAGGGGGCGCTGGGGTGGGGTTTGCGTTCGGAGAAGCGGACGAGCTCGTTCAAGGCGTATCTACATGCGTTGGTGGTGCTGTGGGCCCAGCATTCGGACGCGGAATCTCGAACGTTATTAAAAAAGGACATCCCTTCGGTGTCCGATTCGTTAATACGGGGTGCATACCACATTACCACCCGATAAGGTAGATTAGTGAGATGCTAGCGGCGTGGGGGTTGAGGGCCGTGTGGGCGGCGGGGTAGTTTACGGAATGCGGGGGGCAACCTTCTTGCGTTGTGTCAGCCGTCGAACCGTAAGCAAAAACTCGCCACCTCTGGGCCGCGATAGGTGTACTATTGCCCGAGCCCTGACCATACATAAAAAGTTCGCTCCTACGAGGGAGCAACAACCAATCAGTGATTAAGGGTGAGAGGGTGCGGCCGTGAGCGGCGACTAGTCGCCAGCATACTTGGCATGTCCAACAAGGGACGATGACTGTAGCTACCGCTTTATCGGCTACTATCTAACTAATCATTACATCCATGAGGGAGAAGGGTGGGTTCCCCAATTATTCTCTAGGGGGTTGCCCCGGAAGTGGTCGAACTCGTCGGTCCTTGCTGTGCCTTGGCACCAACGTAGGGAGTACAATCGGGGAATCTGATGTTTGAGGTCGGAGGCGAGCCGGTGGCGCGAGTGTAGGTCCAATCTTAGGCTGAGCATGTTGAAGACACTAGGTACGAGCTGCCAGTCGTCTTTGTCCTCCAATTTGGATATGTCGTCCGCGTCCGTATTCTCTGTTATCGGGACCCATAGGACGGTTAGAGTCGCGCCGATACCGGCGCGAAGCGGAAAAACATTGTAGCTATGGAGGCTTGCACTAGGCTGGTCATGGAGCCGACCCGTATCACGGGGAGCATGCTCTGGTTATCTATGATACGCAAGTAAGGAGGGGTTAAGTATGAACTTCGGGATGGGGACTGCATGCTGTCGGTGTTCGATTAGTAGACGGGCGTTCCACAGGCTGCACGCGCTTTAAATGCCAAAATGCACATATTGCAAGGTCAATAGCGGTGTCTATGAATCCATCACGTCCACCAAACGCGATGGTCAAGACGCGCGACGACAGCAAATGGCGATCCAACCACGTGAGGACATATAGATGAAAATATCTTAAAAACTAGTTCAATGTGAAAATATGGCTAGATCCACCTTAATGATTCAAAACTAATTAGGGGCTAAGTATGAACTTCATTATGGGTTCCACCTACCGCGCGATGGATGAAGAGACGGGCGTTCGACTTTGCCGCACACGCCTTTAATGACAAAATGCACGCTTCAAGTTAATTTGCGGTGTCTATGTATTCAAATTTTCGACTAGTGGCGTTGGTCAAGACGCGCGACGAGAGCAGATGGCGCTGCTTATTGCGTCCGGTGGACGTCGCCGTCATCTTGCGTATTGTCGTTGAAATCCTTTATTTAGCGCTATTTACTCTGATGATAGTACACGACTTTTTAATGTCAACATGTTGTCGCGGGCTAAGCTCAATTGCGTCATTTCGCTTTCTTTTCGTACTTTCGTGCCCCTCGGTACGTCATTTAGCTCCACGATTGGATTGTCCACGTGCTTGAAGAGTTCATGTTTGAAGCGGGGGCTACAAAAGGGCGGGACTTGCGGTTGGAGGTCCGCCATATTCGGTCGGGAGCTTCTCGAGATCGAAATGGAGATGTGGTTTGGTTAGACTTTATGGCTCCACACCATCACCTTGTTGTTGATGTGACGGTCACAAGTGCTCGCACGAACACCAATGTTCCTCATATAGGTGTTCATCTCCCACTCCCGGGCAGTCTTGCATTGGGAGCTGAGCATGGCAAGCTAAAGCGGACCTCCGCACTTCCGCTTTGCTTGGCATGCCTTATTCGGTTCAGCCGGTCCAAGACTACTGTCCCTTCGCTTTAGAGGATGGGGGGCGGTTGGCGCATATGGCGGCTAAATTTGTTGATCGCATTACTACTCCGTTGGCAGTTCGTCGCTTCCCTAGCATGGGTGCTGCTGACTCTCGCTCTTTGCGTTCTGATATTTTGTGTCCGCATGCAACATTTCGTTCGTGTAACTACTTCTTTTCCTTTTCGGCGGTTTTCGGGGGATGTGCGGCGAGAATTCATTTAACGTCAATATGACTTCAAACCCTAAATCATGCTGCTCTTCATGGTGCTTTGGGTTCCTATCATCGCGATACTTTGCAGGAGGGTAGTGTTGATGTTGTGGCATCCATTCATGTTCCTCGGGCGTAGGTTTTTTCCTCCTTTCTTCTTTTTGCTTGGTGGTCTCCACTGTTTTTTCTTGTACGAATACCTAATATATATGTGAGCATAATTTGGATATCTTGTTGCTCTTAATGGTACGTTGAATTCCTATCTTCGCGACGCTTTGGGGGCAGTGCTGATGTTGTGGCATACCTTCATGTTCCTCGGGCTTAGGTATGCGGGGTTTTTTCCTCCTCGCTCCTTTTTGCTTGAAGGTTTCCACTGCCCGTTCTCTTGTAAAAATATTCGGAAGACATCTTGCAAGAATAATAAAAGGAACAAGTGGCGGAAACCACCGGCAAGAGCCGGACCCGCCTACTTCGGGTCGCGTGGGCGAGCTCCGTGACAAGTTCCCTGAGCACTACGATGCAGTTTTCCGCGTCGCGGTATGTCGCATCTTCGGCCTACCCTCAATCCCTCATCCCGCATCATGTCTACTCTACGCTCCCCCAATGCTTGTACTTCTTGCCATCTCTCGGTTCAAGCTATGCGGGGTGCGTTCTTGTCGGCGGGTGTTGACATGTCGGACGATGCGTGGGCCACTGCTTTTGCGGAGCATTTGGCTCGATGCGGCGGAGATGCTTCGGTCCACACCGCCCACTCTTGGTTAGTGACGGCCCTTGCGGAAAGCATCTCCGAGGTTCGTGGCGTACTCGGGGTTGGCGTCGAGGTTCTCACAGATCCCACGATGTTAGATCAATTCTCCAACGGCAACGACGATCTCCCCGCGGATATGGGTGTCTTGCACTATCACGGCATCCGAGGCTCAAAATTTGCCCTTGATGCCGTGGTTTCCGGTTTGTTCGGCATTTCTAGCCCCCCGTCACCCGAAGTCGCTCTCCGCCATGATGAGAAGACCAAGTTCGAGTAGTCGGAGGGGGTGAGGAGTCGCTCCGACATCCGTTTCATTCCCTTTGCAGTCACGGAAGTAGGTACTCTCGGCGGCCACGCCACGGCTTTCTTGACGGAGCTAGCCAAGCAGGCAGCCGCATCTAAAGGGACGCATGTGGGCAAGTTGTTGGCCTCCTAGCGTCGAAAGGTCTCTCTCGCCGTCCATGTTGCTCACGCGGACAACGTCTTGCGCGGTTTGTCCGCCGCCGCAGACGGTGTGGAGGCCGCTTCTTCCTCGGCTTGGATGCCTTCTCCTGCCACGGCGCTCTTCACCCGCGCCATGGGCCGCAAGCGTCCCCGTGCTTCCTCGAGCGGCGCGTGAGGCGCCGCTTGTCGCCTCCACGTGTTGCATTATCGGCGTGGCCTAGGAGTTTCCTTAGTTTAATCTGCTAGGTTTGTGCACAATGTAGTGCTTCCTTTTGCCGTGCTTTGGATTCCGTGATGATCCTCTTGTCATTCTTGCCCTTTTGTTTCCCCTCCCACTTTCCCTGTCCGTGTTCATCTTGTTCTTCTTGTAATAATGTTCAATCACCGGAAAAAGCATAATAGAGGCACAGCAGGTACAGGTACGGGTTGAACTCGTCCCGCCGTCCCTGGCCTGGCTGGCGGCCAGCTGGCCTGAATTCGTCCGGCGACCGCTGATATATGTGGCGCAATTGTTATTTTTAATGGTATAGCATCAATTTCCGCCGCCTGTAGAGGGTGCTGGTGCGGGTTACCCACCAGTCCCACATCCTGGGGGCGCCAAAAAAAATAAGAAAATTCCGCCAAGCAGCAGCCGCGGACTGCTACTGCTGGAACTTGTACCCGTATCTATATCTAGACCTATATATATCCGGGCATGGTTAGTATTTGCTTTAATTACGAGAATCGACTCCTCACTCGTATCTACTAGAGCTAGCAGAGCATAGTCACCGACTTCACAGAATGAAGAGCACGTCAACGCGCCTCTGATCGACGCCCTCGTCGGCAGTTCACCCTGCGCATGTAGCCTGCACGAGACGTTTTACCGTTCGTGGCTGGCTCGGCTCCTACACTGTATTCCCTCTTCAAACAAATCATAGTAGTTTTGGGGAGTGTCGCCCCACGCCGCGGACTCGGTGCTGCTCATTCTCTGTCAGCACCGCTGCGCTACGAACGAAACAGGTAACAGCAGAGACGAAGAATCCGCGGACGCCGGCTAAACCGCGCCACGACTACAGAGTAGGTACTACCAACGCGCACTACCTGACACTGTTTTCATCAAGCAGATAAACTTTTTGATTTGAGTCTGAGAATGCGAACGTATTGCCCTTCGCTGTTCTCCTTTCAACTGTTGGATAACTCGACGCTCGGCGTGACCGCTGCTGTACCTTGCTTACCCTTTCCTGCCCTAGTTCGACGACACAGGGTGCCGCGGGTAGTCACGGCCCTCGTCACGGCCATACCCAAGCAACATGCATAGAACAAACGCATCTTTGTCTATCCTATTCCCCGTTATCGAATGTGCCGCCTCCCCCCCTCGTCCCTTGTCGTTGCTTCACTCCGTGCCCCGAGGTCTAAACCCTAAACCCTAAGACGTGGCTGCTCTGGCTTTTGCTTCACTTTGAGTCGCCTGCTTAATTTGGGTTCGGGGGAGGGATGCAGTGACGAACTAGATAGACCATCTACTAAGGTGCAGCTCTGGTACTCACACAGCACACTAGCCCTGAGAGCTTATTGGCACTAAAAGGACAGGGGCGCGACAGAAAAGAGCAGCTTGGGCATTTTCAAAGAGGCATTATGTGGTTAATTTATATTGATGTATTTGCTTTGGCTGTGACAGGCTTGTGCAGCGAAAGCATCACCTCCCTCTCAGCTCTCAGCATGTCTTCTCCCGCGCCACTGCCGCCTATGCGGGAGAAGCGCAAGAAGCCCAACCTCGCTCCCCTGGCGGTGCCAACGGAAGCAAAGCCAAAGTACCACATCACCAACAGCGGCACCTTCAGCGAGGGTGACCTCACCATCAGCCGTGAGGGGCTGGTCATTGGCAACACGGATTCTCCCGCAACTTCCCGCCCGAACAGCTCACGTGGTAGTGGGTGCTCTACAGCTGTCTCCACCTCTCGGGAGGCGCCCCCCCGCGAGGTGAGTCCCTCCTCCTCCCTCCCCCCTCCTCTCTTTCTCGAACACACACACACACACACACACACACACACACACACACACACACACACCGTTTTAGATGGGAAAGGAATCGCGCAGTAGATATTGTGATTTTCACATAACGTGGGCGCCGGGCAAGAGCTAGTAATGCGACCTAAGGGCCTGAGATGATAGTACGATTTATGGGCCAGACAGTGAATTAGTAGGAGAATTGCGTCTTAAGGCAGGTTTTTGGCGAGAAGCTGTGCCGGAGCCAATTTTTAGCTCCCTTCGGTGTCCGGTGTATGATCAGTTGTCCCGTTTTACAACTGCAAGGTATTGGGTGCGTGTTACGAGCTTATCTGTTGTTTGTGTCAGAGAGAGGGAGAGTGCGCGCGCGTGCGTGTTTGTGTGTGTGTGTGTGTGTGTGTGTGTGTGTGTGTGTGTGTGTGTGTGTGTGTGTTATGAGGTGATTTGGTCATTGGATAGGATAGGAGTTTTCCCTCGGAGGCTTTTGACGTTGTAATTTTGAAAAGAAGAGGAGGGTAGGCGTGGCGAGTTGAAGGTGTTTCTGGCGGGTTGACGTCTTGGCTGGCTGGTCAATACCTCGCAGGGCAATGCCAGTGAGCCCACGACATCTGCCAACGGCAGCGGTGGCATCGACACTGTGTTTGAGGTGGCGTTGCATGACCTGACGGAGCTGGGCATCGTTGGGAGCGGCAGCAGCGGTGTAGTGCGCAAGGTGAAGCACAAAGAAACAGGCGATGTGCTGGTGCTCAAGGTGATCCAGTTTGATGTGCAGAGTGATCAGCTGCGGAAGCAGATCACGCAGGAGCTGCGCACGCTACATAGCGCTGCCAACCCGTACGTTGTGCGATACTACCAAAGCTTTTTCGCCAACGGGGCCATCACGGTGGTCATGGAGTACATGGACGGCGGCACACTTGCCAACATCTGCAACAGCCACCGCGATGGTATCGAGGAGAAGTACCTCGCGGATATCGCACGGCAGGTAGGGCTGCGCAGCACTTCTCGAAGTATTCACGGCATTGACAACAACGTCCCCCATGGACCCCCCCCCCCCCCCCCCCCCCCACACACACACACACACACACATTTTGTTTCTGTGAAGGTATACGCCTGTGTGTGTATGGTATTGTGGCCGGGGAGTTGTCATAGCGGTTGGGAGGGGCTGAGCTGGCGTTGTCGTTGCGACTGTGGCGCAAGGTGTTGGGCGGTCTTGCGTACCTGCACCGCGACATGCGAGTGGTGCACCGCGACATCAAGCCCTCCAACCTGCTGCTCAACCGCGCGGGAGAGGTGAAAATCAGCGACTTCGGTGTGAGCGGGCAGTTGGCCAACAGCGTCTCCAAGTGCGTCAGCTGGGTGGGTACAGTGACCTACATGAGCCCGGAGCGCATCCGGGGGGAGAGCTACTCCTGGGACTCGGACATCTGGTCTCTGGGGCTCAGCCTTGTGGAGGCCGCCATGGGTCGCTTCCCCTACCCTCCCCCCGGCTCCCCCAGCAGCGCGCAGCCGCTGGGATTTTGGGACCTGCTGGACTACATCGTGGAGGAGCCCCCGCCGCGGCTGAACCCCGAGACCTCATCCCCCGAGCTCTGCAACTTCCTGGCCTGCTGCCTGCAGAAAAACCCAAAGCAACGCGCGTCGGCCGCCGACCTGCTTCAACACCCCTTCATAAAAAAGTTTGAGGGCTCCGGCGTCAACGTCGCCGACCTCATAAAATGAGGTGTGAGTGTTTGTGCACCCCTACTTTCGTTTTTGTGCAGGAATCTGGGAGAGGGGGGAGGGCAGGGGGGTTGGAGCGATAGCAGCAGAGATGCGGCGTGTGCGGCTCCTTGTTCCCGCGGTGGGGCGTAATGCGTGATGGGCGTGACTCAATCGTTTTTTTTTAAAGAATGGTTTGGTACGTTTTGTTTTGGGTGGCTGTGGTGGGGGGCGCGAAGGAGGGATGATGCACCCTACCCTTTTACCCCACTTTCCAGCACTCGCGCGCATCAGAGGTGTTGTAAATATACCGCGGCACACACATAAGCGCGCGCGCGCACACACACACACACACACACACACACACACACACACACACACACACACACGCGCGCGCGCGCGCGCGCACGCACGCAAGCGCGTAGACACGCGCACACACCCTCTTATTTCTATCTCATTATCACACAAACACGCACACACTCTCCCTCACACAAATAGACACACACATGCAGCCTCCCCCCCCCCCCCTAAAAAGTTCAGACTTTATGATAAGATCTGGATTTTGTGGGATTTTAAAGGTAATGTTTGACGAAAGCGTTCAAATTAATGCCCTGCAATGCGTTAAGGCGGGGCTCCGACTGTCGTGGCACCCATACATTATGTAGACTAGAAACTATAAAATGTGGCCGGTTTGGGTGATAGGGCAGGGAAGGAACACAATTTGCATGGAGCTTCTTCCCTGTGTGGGGCATTGTTTTTGCTTTGCATGAACTTCTTAAGTCAAACTCATGCCTCTGTGCCTCGGCTGATACTCACCTACACTTTGGACATGACAATATTTCACGCTTTTTTTTCTATACGTATCCCGCACCTTCCTTTTTACAGCTTGTGTAAAAAAAGTGGGGTGGGGTGCAAGGGAGGGTGATATGTGTTTTTTTTGACCTGAAGTTTTCACACAAAAAAGGCATTGTGAAACGCGGCTGAAATACCTGACTAGTATTACAATAATACTTGCTTTTGAATTCATCCCTTGTTGGAGTTTTGTTTTTCCTGCCGGGCACTTTTTTTACCAGCTGAGGTAATTGAGCACATGCCGTTATGTGACTAAATCAACGCTGTCGCGGTTGAGGCGGCAATTGAACACATACCCTCTTCCCATAAAGTCCGTGACTAGTGAACTAGGGCCTTTTCGCGTAGGGCGGGTGTTTATCGTGCAGGGTTTCTAGGGTTTAACTGTACTCAAGCTCGTTGAAAAGGCGGACCGAAGCTTGTGTTGACGGTGAAGTAAAGGGGAAAGCGGGGCATAAATGGGGCCCGTACCAGCTTCGATATGACGTATTAGGTTTGCGGCCCAAACCCGACTTCGGGGCATACCCTGATTCGGGCGCCCCGGAATTTGGATTTTCCGCCGCCACACTTTGGCTGGTGAATACTCCCAAAATCAGCGGCACAACATGTGGTTTTTATGATCTCAACATGTTGTCCACAAACATGGGATGAGCACGTGGGTGTGATGGCAGGTGCCGTTAATATGCTTAACGTGGGTGGGATTGATACCGGGAAGTCACGGCTTGGGAGGATTAGAAAAGCCTAACTTTGCCGTACGGCGTCCGATTCAAGCAAACTAAGTTGAAAATGGAAGCCCTTTCCCCATGTAAATAATATAAGTTTTCAACTGAGCTTACGCACGCCGGCCAGTTTTCGCGTCATATCCGCCGTAGGCCGATGTCCTCCAAGACCTATTACAAAAAACTACAAGTTTTAGAGTCTCAAAATCTGCCACATTCGCGCGGGGCTAGCAACCCATGGACAGCTTGTACCCGCACACTCGCTTCGCCAATTGCCAATCGCCACCCCCACACCGGCACACCCCCACACCCGCCACTAATACGCCCAACAATCAACGCGCTATATTTCTTCTATTCACGGCGTTTCCCATTTCACGCCCCATGATGACATATTGCCGTGCCATTTGCCGTAAGCCAAATTAAAGCCCAAGCTAGGGTACGTTGAAAATTCCCCGTCATTTTTCACGCCCGGCGATGCACAAGCTTCAAAGGCCAGCAATTAGCGCGCTAGGGTGCTTACAATGCAAGTCAACCGCCCCTCCAACCTATTAGGTCCCTAGCCGTGCTCCTTGAGTCCTTGGTATGTCTCCGCATCAAAAATCGATGTATTCATGGGATCATGATGCGTCTACCGCATCAATGCGTCCATGAATTAGTGCCGTATTTAATCAATGCATCCATGAATAAGTGCCGTATTAAATCAGTGCGTCCGCGAATTAGTGCTAAATTTAATCAATGCGTCCATGAGTTAGTGTCCTATTCAATCGACGCATCCATGAAGTAGTACCCTAATTATTAATCTATGCATCCATGAATTAGCAGTATATTTAATCGATGTACAGCGACTTACCTATACAATTCCGGGACATCGGTCGCATCGATGCATTCCGTTTGACATTTATCATATTTAAAAAAGAGGATTGTGGAACTCAATAGCTATGCAGTCTTGCTAAACTATATACACGGCTACCATCCGGCAATAATCCGGCTCATCATGTGCTTAAAATTGCATGTGTGACGAGTACAGTCCTGCAACAGTACATTGCAGGACATTGTACAGGTACTCGTTACGGATTCCAATTCGTGCTTTTCCACAGGACGGACGTATACTCGTGGGTACGTCGCTACTGCAATATTGTAATGGTGCTGATGCTACAGTACGACCAGTACCTCCCGGTACGTACAGATATGCATAATTAATCTAACCAGCCAGACGACGCGCCAGAACGAGCTCTTCAATACCCGGACATTACGTGGTGTTGGTAATTCACGTTGGAGGAACTAAACCGTCGGACTTGAAGTTGGTGTTTCAGCGTGAGCCTCGTTCTGGTAAAACTTGGTTCCCAGCTGGCTCTGTCTTACCTAACGAAGAGCCTGTCGACGCTGCTATTCGCGAGTTACACGAGGAGACCGGTCTTGTTTTGACACCGGATGATTTGACGCTGTTGAGTGGTGAACCTGTTAACGTTGCACTACCTCAAGGACGACAGCTTGTCTACGTGTACTCGGCTTCTATTCCTGTCCTGTTTGCTACGAACAACTTACGTACACCTGCTCAGGTCGAGCAGGCTGTTTTGGCACAGTCGACAGTTAATCCGGATGGCACCTACGTCGTCCCGGAAACCATCAACATTGACGGTCTGACACTTACGCCCTCACAGAAGGGGTTACTTCGTGCTGAGAAGCACAAGAGTGAGTTACTTCACTTTGGTTACGTGACTCAGTGGGAATCTTTTTATCGAGCAATCACACAACATGTTCCAGTCATGCAAGACGACACGTCTATCCCGAGACAGTTCCACATGTACCCCCGGTTTACGACGGTCGACTCTGGTTCTGTATGGCTTCTGATTCGCGGACACATTAATCGACTGACTGGTGAAGGACCTACGGATTTACGAGTGGGAATGCCGATGCCTACCCACAACTTGGCTGGACTATCTGTGACCCTCACGGAGACTCAGCGTAAGGCTGCTATTACTTCACCGTACCAGAATGGTCAGGTACCTCATGTACTGGAGGATTGGCTTGAAGCACAGCCTCAGCGTTTTATTATGCTTGGGATTACGGCTGACTCGTACGACGCAGTGTTCTGGGTTACTTCACAGTTTTCTGGACACCTGGGTGGGTGGTGGTTGAACCGGAAAAATCAGCCTCCAATTCCATCTACGTACAACGAGCTTGTTACGGAGTTACGCAAGTCGACGTTTCTTCCGAACATTCAGGACGACGCAATTAACGCTTTGCTAAGCTTTACGCAGAGCAGCACGATGAGTTACGCGGTTTTCACTAAACAGTACAACGACTACTTACGTCGGTCTCGTCAACACCTGACAGCTGAGGTACAGTGTGTACGCTTCATTAATGGCCTAGCGAACGAAGCGCTCAAGAACCTGGCTAAGTCACACCGAGCTCGGCAGGGATACCAGACTACGCTGGTGGAGCTGCAAAACTTTTTGAATGACGTCGTGACAGACTCGCCGGAACTCGGCAATACAAAGTCTGCTGCTGGACCATCTGCCCAGCCTTCACGTAAGCGCAACTTTGATGACCCTCTCGAGGAGGCCGCTAGCGTCTGGAAACGTAACAAAGGTGGCCGTGGACGTGGCCGCGGACGTGGACGTGGAGGTGGCAACAATGGTGGTCGTGGTGGCAACAATGGTGGACGTGGTCAGACATCTGGCCGCGAAGATTTTAACACACTCGCAAATGCGATGACAGCTGAGGAACGTAAGCGACACATGGACGAAGGACTCTGCTTCAAGTGCCACAAGAAGGGACACCGTTTGTTCCAATGTCCGGAGTTCAAAGGCAAGGCACCGATGCAACCTAAGAAGCAATGATGGTGGCAAGGCTGTTCTACAAATGAACTGGAGCAGCCGGCTACATCTACTGTTCATTCTGAGACACTGTTAGCGACAGAGGTCGTCGAAACACCTTCGGCATCTCCATCGACTACAGTTGCGACACATGTAACGCAAGTAGCAGGTCGTCGTCGTCAGACTAAGCAGAGACAGAGTCGTAAACCTGTAACCAGACGTTCAGTTGATTGGAAACTGGTTGACTCAGTCTTTGACCCTCTGCATGCACAATTCAACTTCACGTTGGAGGGATGTGCTGATGATGAAGGTCTTAACTCGCACGGTGACTTACCTCACTGTTCGCCGAGTGACTCGATTCTAGACAGAGATTTGTCAGGAGAACGGGTGTTCATCAACCCACCCTGGGAGTTAGCTGAGCAGATTGCGCAGCATTTTGAGGATTGTCGTCGAACATCTCCGACATCTACGATGGCTGTATTTGTACTACCGAAGTGGGCGAAATTTACTCAGGTGACTAAGCACTGGAAACTCTATCAAGAATTCCCAGCAAGGACACAGCTTTTTACACGTCAGTCACTGGAGAACCCAGCGCAACAGGAGGTGGTTGCTCCAGCCCCTTGGCCTGTACAACTGTGGTTAGTCGACGCAGATTGTGCGTTTAACGACTCACCAGAACCTACAGCACCTGATCAACCCGACTCGGTACCTGTACCAACAGACGACTCGGAACAGTCCATCGCTACGCTGCAACAATTTTCCTCGCCAGCTACAGCACTACTGACTGACCTCACGGAAGCTCGCCCGTTAATTCGAACTGAGCTGACTGTGAAAACTCCTGATGGCGGACACCAAATTTCTGGATTAGTGGACTGCGCTGCGACACTTGATTTTGTGTCAGAGGACTTTGTACGACGCTTTGCTTTACAGACTCGGAAGTCTGCAAGTAAGACTCCAGTTCGACTCGCTAACGGACAACGAGTGACTTCTACGACAGTCTGTGACATCACTTTTGAGCTGGCTCGACACGAGTTTCAACGGACTTTCAACGTCTTACGTGATTTACGCACAGCTGATTTAATCCTGGGTTTACCATGGCTTGATGACGAACAGGCCTCTTTACAATTTGGTACAACCAGAATTTTTACACTAATGGACGGCACAGCAGTGGAGACTACACTTGAGGAACGACGCCCTGAGTGTCTACTCATGTCGTCTACGAAAGTTCAGAAGCTTATGCGCAAGACGCGCCGCAGCAGGGGACGTCATGCTGATTTTTACGTCATTGAACTCACGTCAGCTGCCGAACAATCGACAGACTTCCACACTGGAGAGGAGCTGACAGCAGAACAACGTGACAACTTCCGGTCGTTACTCTTCGATGACTTCCCGGAGTTACTGCAACCTGTCGACTCTCCACATGTAAGCCGACAGTGGGATCATCCCATTGAAACAATTGGCCCAATGCGACGCCAACGTTTGAACAGATTGTCACCCGCAGAGCGCGCTGAGCTTAATCGACAGCTCAAAGACGCAGTGGAAGCTGGTTTAGTACGCCCCAACTACAGTGAGTTCGGCTCGCCAATTCTTTTTGTGCGAAAAGCTGATGGCTCACTACGTCTGTGCATTGACTACCGTGGTCTTAACGAGGTTACGCGTAAAGATGCTTACCCGTTACCACGTGTGGACGACACTCTGGACGAACTTAAGGACGCGAATTTTTACACACACCTCGACCTCGCTTATGGATTCTGGCAAGTTCGAGTGCGTGATCAGGACGTACACAAGACGGCTTTTCAGACCCCTGATGGCTTAATGGAATGGGTCGCCATGCCGTTTGGGCTGTGCAATGCACCAGCTACATTTCAAAGGATGATGAACGACATTCTTCGCGACTTTTTACATAAGTTCGTGACAGTCTACCTGGATGACGTATGTATCTACAGTCGAACTCTGGCAGAACACCTGGAACACCTACGTCTAGTGCTACAGCGATTCAAGGAGGAAGGGCTGAAATTACGCCTTAAGAAATGCTTCTTCGGATTGCAAGAAATGGAGTATATGGGCTACACTGTGTCAGCCGGGAATAAATTCGGTTTCCACAAAGAAAGTCGAGGCCGTTGCAGACTGGCCAGTGCCCAAGACGCAGAAGGAAGTTCGCAGTTTCGTACAGTTCTGCAACTTCTATGTCAGATTTATACACCATTTTAGCGACCTTACGGCTCCATTGACGGACTTACTGCGGAAGTCCCAGCCACAGAAGGTTACGCTGACGCCTGCCTGTTTGGAAGCCTTCGAGACTCTCAAGTTACGGCTCATTTCCGCGCCATGCCTGATCCTTCCGGAGGTCGGCTCGGACGCGACGTTCACCGTGGCTACAGATGCTTCAACAGTGGGGATTGCAGCAGTCCTGTTGCAAGACCAAGGAGGCGGTCTTCAACCAGTCTCTTACTGGGCGCGAAAGCTGAATCCAGCTGAGCGTGGTAACACTTACTCTGCGTAAGACTTAGAAGCTTTGGCCGTATGCGAAGCTGTCAAGCATTGGAGGTGTTATCTTGAAGGTTGTTCTAAGTCCCTTGTCGTAACAGACCACGACACACTGCGACATCTGCTCAGGCAACCGAACAACAGGCTGAACAAGCGGCAAGCAAGATACCAGCGGGATTTGCAACCGTTTGTGGGCTCGATGACACTTGCATATCGCAAGGGAGCTCTGAACGAAGCTGACCCGTTGAGCCGGCGTCCAGACTTCGTACCTCAGGCCACAGTACCCTTATTTTGGGATGGCGAGGTTCCGTCAGATCGAAAATTACGACGGAAGTCCCAGCTGCTGTTTGAAGACGCACAGTTAAATTCACTTACTGTTGATGCGTTGCAGCTGAGCCCTGAGTTCGCTGATCTCATTCGCGAGGGGTTCTCACAAGATTCGTTTTATGGGGACGATGGTGATTGGACAAGAGACAGCCGGATAGAAGCCAGAGACGGATACTTTTGGCGCCTCAATCGCCTCTGTATTCCACAGAACTCTGAGCTCCGACTGAGATTGATCAGAGAGCTGCACGAAAGTTCGTCAGCTGGTCACAGAGGAGTTGCTAGCACTCTTGCTAAAGCACTCGACAGATTCTGGTGGAAACGAATCCGCCAAGACGTGAAAGATTTTTGTGAACGCTGCGTCGTGTGTCGACGAGCGAAGATTCAACCGCAGATGGCTGCGACTCTTTACCCATTGCGTGTTCCACCCAGACCGTGGCACGCGATTGGTCTTGACTACCTGACACACTTGCCTGAAAGCAACGGCTTTAACAGTGTGCTGATTGTAGTAGACCATCTAACTCGAATGGCCCATTTTCTGCCATGTACAGAGTCGATTATTGCCGAAGAAACTGCCACTTTGTTTTTACAGGGAGTCTACCGCTTACATGGACTTCCCCGCGTGCTCATCAGTGACCGCGACCCGAAATTTGTCAGCGCTTTCTGGCAGACACTCTGGAGACGCCTTGGAACGCGTCTGAACATGTCTTCCAGCCGACACCCAGAAACAGACGGGTTGACAGAGCGCGTGAACAGCACGTTTCAGCAGCTTCTTCGTTGCTTTTGTTGCTATGATGGCTCTGATTGGTCGACACTTCTACCGCAAGTGGAATTTGCGTACAACGCTTCGCGTGCACTCGGAATTGAGCACACACCGTTCGAGGCTAACTTTGGTTTTTCTCCTGAGGAGCCTCCTGACCTGCTCTTCAGCATGCGACCGTCGATTCCAATTTCGCAAGACGCAACAGAACGGTTGAGATTGTTACAGGAAGTGCACACCCTGGTACGCTCAGTGTTACAGCTACATAAGGACGAGATGCAAGCGCGCACAGAACCGTCTACAGCACCACACTTCGCTAAGGGAGACAAGGTGTCAGTCGTCACAACAAATCTTTTTTCTGCGAGGACAACCGAACCGGAAACTCAGAGACAGACATCTCGGCCCTTTTTCAGTGGAGGAGCAGATTGGAAAACACAGTTACAGATTGAAACTACCAGCGACAGTACGCTTACATCATATGTTCCATGTTAACAACTTACGACCTTGCTCTCCCGCTCCGCTACGACCAGCTGTCCCGGTGACTGTACCTGAAGGAGACGACGAGGAGTTTGACGTGTCGCACATCTCTGCTGTGTGCATCAAGTCGCTACCTGGACGACGAGGCAAATATCTACTCTTCATGACACACTTCAGTGATGACGACATTCCACCTGTCTGGCACTGATTGAACGAGGTGCATCGAACAATTGCGTTACAAGAATTCTTGGAGACGCCCCAATGGCGCAAGTTCGCCAAGACTCAGGCGTACATTGACTTCATGCACGCTTTCCCAGCGCGCATTCCCGAGTCCCAGTAACTGCTTCAGTAAAGGAGCCAAGAACCACGGAGGTCTGCCTCGCGGCGGCCTCATTGATCTGTCAAGAGGGGGAGGGTACGAGTGTGACGAGTACAGTCCTGCAACAGTACATTGCAGGACATTGTACATGTACTCGTTACGGATTACAATTCGTGCTTTTCCACAGGACGGACGTATACTCGTGGGTGCGTCGCTACTGCAATATTGTAATGGTGCTGATGCTACAGTACGACCAGTACCTCCCGGTACGTACAGATATGCATAATTAATCTAACCAGCCAGACGACGCGCCAGAACGAGCTCTTCAATGCAGAAGGAGCCGCGTCGTGAAACCCAATGCTAGGCAGGCCGTGTCTCGAGGACAGATGACGACGGTTGAGCAGCACTAACGCCTGACACGTAAGCGAAGCTTGCAGGTGTAACTAGTCTGGGCTGAAACCTATTTAAGCCCAGTGCAGTAGAGGGAGGTGACAGAACCTTTAAACAATTCCTTTGTTCACTTACAACATCTACTGCCTAAGTACAGCAGTGAAACATCTCTCATCAATTGCCTCTCGACAACATCATTTGCCATCTTGCAACAACAGAACTAGACAGACTAGAACAGATTTGTGCTAGCGTTTAGCTTTCAGAGGCTAACCGCCACACATGTGTGAGGAGATCGACGTTGATGCATGAATGCGTTCGTCCCGCATTCCCGCATCCATGAATTAGGGCCCTCCTTAATCGATGCGTCCACTACGAATTAGCAATGCCCCATTTAATCTACGCATCCACGAATTATTGGCCCATTTAATCGATGTATCCACGAGTTATCAGTGTCTTATTTAATCGACGCGTCCACGAATTAGGAGAATGATAAACGGATGATGCATAAAAGTTTAATGCATTGCAGTTCATGCTTGTCCTTTAATTTCTGAGGCTGATGCGGAGGCTTACTCCTTGGTTGTACTTCCGGGCACGTGGCAAGAAAACCAAGTAAACACGACATGCCATTATTATCGATGCTCCCGCTATATAATCATCGGCGGCCGGGCGCAACACACTCGGCGGTTACTAGAGCAATCGTGCAAACATGTTGAGAGCCTAGTGTCGAGTAGTCTCACTGCTTGTCGCGACACTACGTGTACCGAGCTACGCATAGAGGTAAGTTTTGGGCCGCAAAATACGGGCCGCAAATCCAACGTGTGTGCTCAGTACAGTGGGGCGTGCCGATAAAGGTGCCCATGTCAGTGAACAATAAACACGCCGTTCTACGTGGCTCCCAAATCAATATTCTAACCCCAATTGAGTTGCGTGGCCATCGCGGCAGTGTGTGGCGGGTAATTATTAAATGCGTCCGCTACTAGTAACGGACTTAATGGGAAGAGTGTATGTAAGAGAATATATATCGTACAACCGCTTCACCGTGATGTGGCAAAGAAAATGCTTCCAAATTCAGACATCGCGGGACTTACGGGTACAGGTACGTGCATTTTTTCCGGTTAAACGCTTCCCATATGAGAGAGACATATGCGACACGGATGATTTTCGGAGCGCTAATGTAGTGGCTCATGCCTGCAATGCACGACCCCAATATTTAAGTGATCAATCCGTATTCCAATAATATTTGGAAGGACAATATAGAGGTACTAACAAATCATTAAGTCAACGTACTGCCATGATTGTATTTGCCACAACGCGCTCGAATGCTACGTTGATGTTACGCAGCCGCCCAGTGGTGCTCACCCTCCCCTCCTTGCAATGCGTGCTAAAGTTTCCGGTAGATGTGTTCACAAAATGAAACGCCAGAGCAAACGGGATTTCACTCAATTTTCGATTCAGTGCCCGTGGGGTGATTGGAGACGTAGCGTGCGACTCGTAGGGCACATGCGACTCACCTATCACACATGTAAGCTCATGCAGGTCTTTTGAACATGTTTTTTGTTACACATGAATTTTGGCATTAGTTACCACTTCACTTGGTGTCCCCGCGAATCAACCGTGCTCATACTTAGGAAGGAGTGCCTCCTTTCATTAGAAAAAAGTAGAATAATTAATGCGACAATTATTAATTTTCGAATCAATTGTTGGCCATCATCCTATATTACATTAATTTGCTAAAGTGTGTGTGTGTGTGTGTGTGTGTGTGTATGTGTGTGTGTGTGTGTGCGCGCGCGCGCCTATCTGTAGGTCGGTTGGTGTACCCCCTCATTAATTGTTCGATTGGATTCGGTACTACAAATACGATTTCATGAGTATGGAAAAGATTTATTAGCACTAAATTAATTTGTGGAGGATATCCCTCGCCAACATGATAACGAGTCCGAGTCGCTAGGTCCATTGTAAGGACTTATCCGCAAGGAATTACAGCATGTACCTTTACCATGGGCGGTCCAGTTGCGCAGTTCGTAGTATACGATTTAGAATATGGGCAAGTTTTCAGAATTGGATCTCGTGGTGCTAGGCCTTTACTACTATGGAGCGCGCCTCTCACATTCTTGTGGGTCTAGATCTTCGTCGACGGTATTGGGTACCTCTATGTCGGGTGAGCGCTCTACATCTATCATGCTTATGGACCACATCCCGGTGCCCGAGCTCTTTGTATGTCATTCAGCTCCACGATGGGGCTGTCCACGTGCTTGAAGAGATCATACTTGAAGCGGGGGCCACTAATAAGGGGCGGGACTTGCGGTAGGAGGTCCGCCGTATTTGGTCGGGAGCATATCGATATCGACATAGGGATGTTGTGTGGGTAGACTTCAACGCCTCCCACCGTCATCTTGTTGTCGATGTGACGGCCATAAGCGCTCGCAGGAGCACCAGTGTCCCTAAAATAGGCGCTCGCCTCCCACTCCCATGCTGTCTTACATTGGGATCTCAGCATGGCAAACTCGATGCGGTCCTCCGCACTTCCGCTTTATTTGGCACGCCTTTGGTTCAATCGGTCCATGACTACTATCCCTTCGGCGCCCGCCAGCGGCGCATCGGCGGAGGACCCGGAGGGGGGTGCGCTCCTTCTTGCCGGCACTCACCCCCACCTCAACGTTGTGGGCGCTCGTAACCTTATAGCCGTGCCAAGCATGGCGTGGTTGGGGGCTAGGCGGAGTGAAAATCGGCAGCTATGATCCACCTACTATTCTAAAGTTGTCGGGAAGCCTCAGTAGGGAGGGATTTCCAAGACATTGTCAACACACCGGCGTCAATATCTCCCTCTCGGCTAGTCCGACATATATTTTCAAAGCTAGATACTTCATGCATGCTCTCATGTCTATGGGCGGGACATGTATCTGAGCAATCGTTTGGCGGTGACGAGGGTACGGACGAATCTGAGTTGGCGGCGGGCGTTGGAGTTGGCGGCGGACAACCGGGGTAGTGCGCTCGCTGACAACAGACTAGCCATGTGAGACTCGAATCTTCCGTGGGGGCGAGGCGAGAGGCTGCGCAAGCCGTTGGAGGGTCACAGCTTGAGGGTCGACACGGTCTAGCGGCGGAGGTCCACATGATCATCAGCCGCGAGAAGAAACCGGTACGGAGGGTTTTCGAGTAAATATTTCCGTACCCAAGTTATTTTTTGCGGAGCGGCGACTCGATCTCTATGTTCGAGCAACTACTTCCTCAGTCGGTACCCAGTTATCGATAGGATGCATTTGGTAGTGCGCCAAGGGTTATCGCAACGGCACATTGCTCGTACATGCGCCCCCCTAACAACGTAAACCACCGGGGGAGGGTACGGACGACCACAACGCGATCTGACAAGTGCTGGAAAACAAACGGCGAAGGATCGGGGACATAAGAAAAACTCTTGCACGGAGGCAAGAGCGCCAACACAGCCTTAAGCCTCACCGGACATAGTGTGAGGCTTAAGGCGCCCGCCGGCGGCGCAGCGGCGGCGGCCCCGGAGGGGGGTGCGCTCACTGGCCCGTCGGCACTTACCTCTACCTCCACGCGGTGGGCGTTGGTAACCCCGTAGCCGTGCTAGGCTTGGCACGGTAGGGGGCTGAACGAGGTACCGACTGGTGCGATCCGCGGGATCAAGCTTTCGGGAAGCCATGTACGGAGGGTTTTGGAAAAAACATAATATCCGTACATCAACATAGGGATTTCCAGCTCGGGCAGTCCGATATGTTTTTTAGCGACTAAATACTCACAAATACTCTCCCGTCTTGACGGGAACGATGTCTGCGAATTGTTTTTGGCGAAGAAGGGTACGGACGGATCAGCGGTGGGACGAGGGTGTTGGAGCTAGCGGCGGATAATTGTGAAGCAGCGCTAGGGCACGGCGCTCGCTAGCAGCCGCCAGCCCTGCGAGAGTTTTAAGTCAACCTTGGGGGCGAGGCCTGAAGCTACGCAAGACGGAGGTGGGTCGCGGTCGGAGGAGCGGAATGGTCTGGCGGCGGCGATCCTTAGGATCGACCGCCGCCGGAAAAGCCCGGTACGGGGGGCTTTTGGAAAAAATTTCCCGTACCCAACATTTTTTGTGGTTTGGCGACTCGATCCCTATGTCCGACCCACCCCTCCCCTAGCCGGTACCCGGTTATCGACAGGCTGCCTCATGCAGTGTGCCTAGGGTTATCGTAACGGCACATTGCTCGTAAAGGCAGCCCCCTAACAATGTAAACCACCGGGGGAGGGTACGGCCGGCCACAGCGCGATCTCATGGGTATTGGAAATAGACGGGACAAGGACATGGGACAGGAGAAAATCTGGCATGGGGCAAGAGAGCCAGCCGGACACCGCCTGCATCTTAGTTATTTACTCTTCCCAGCCCCCGAAGGAGGAGGGAAGACTCGGTTAGGTGGCGAAGTGCGTCGGGAGGAGTACCTACTACCTCGGGCGGGGATGAGCACGGATCAAGGCGGGACCGACGAAGATATGAGCGAGGGGGTTTTTCACATGCCTTTCCCCCGAGCTCCGGCACGACCGGAGTCGCAATGTACCCGAGGTCAAGCACGTTCGCCTCGACCAGCTCAAGTTGACCGGCCTCGCCGATAAGCATCCCCACAGCGGCTTGAGCAGGCCGCGTATCGTGGAGACTAGCGACACTTTTTTATTTCATAATGTATCCCAAAAAATTACGTATAGATTAGAAAATAATAAATACGTGGATACGTTTATGTTCTAGACGGTATCGTCACTGCCAATGGAGAGGTTGGGATTAGTGGTTCACGGTCTATCTCACGCTTATGAGTCCAAAATGGCGTAGCCGGGGGGCCCAGAGACAACAACCGGTAAAACTCGTATTGTTGCTAACAATTTCAATTTCAATTTTGTGAGGCTTAAGTCTTCTCTTCTTCCCATCACCCCCCGAAGGAGGAGAGACGACAAGGCCACGTGGCGAGCTGCGATGGGAGGAGCGGCGATTATCTCGAGGAGAGTGTGCGTGGAGGGACTGTCGACGACTTGAGCGAGAGGGTTTTTCGCTTGCCCCCCTCCCCCCCCCCCCCCCGCTCCGGCACGACCAACGAACCGGAGTCGCGCACGAGCATAGGTCAGGTTAGCCTTACTCGACACGCACAAGCTGACGGACTTGGCTAATTAGCGCCCCCGCCGCGGCTAGAGCGTGCCACGTGTCGTGGAGAATAACGGCATTTTATATTCCACACTCGTATTATGCATAAAAAATCATATAGAAGAGAAATGAGTTTGTTTCCGTGTATGTTTTAGACGGTATCGCTACAGCCATTCGAGAGGTTGGGATTAGTGGTTCAATGTCCAGCCCCGGCTTACAAGTCCTAGATGGCGCAACTCGGAGGGCCCAAAGATAGCAGCCGATTTCATCCAGGATTGTTGCAAACAATTTCATTTTATTACTATCCCTTCACCTTGGAGGATGGGGGCCGGTTGGCGCCTATGTCGGCTGAGTTGGTCAAATGCTTGGCAATTTTGGTGGCCGTTCGTTGCTCCCCTTGCATGGGTGCAACGGACTCTCGTTCATCGCGCTCTAACAATTATGTCCGCATGCAACATGTCGTTCGTTGATCTACTTATGTTCCCTTTCGACGGTTTTGGGGGGATTCACGGCGAGAATTCGTGCAATGTCTTTATATTGCTCGTCATGGTACTTTGTAATTATCTTCGCGACGCTTTGCAGGAGGGCAGTGCTGCTGCTGTGGCATGCTGCCTACCTGTTTCTAGGGCTTATGCCTGTGGGATTTTTTTCCCTTTTATTTGCTTGGTGGTTTCCACTTCTTTTTATTCTTGATGTAAGAAATCAGATCATCGGCGATGGAAGATTAGCACCACCAAAATGAATCTCGATAATGACTAAGTAAAGCCGCGATTCGTATTAGAGGAAGATTCTTTATTCTGTATCTTCCCACGGGAAAAATGGATTTATACCCGATTCGTATTAACAAGATGGGAAGAAAAATCTTCGATCTTGCTTTTTTCCATCTCAGATACTGGCAAGATTCCGGAATCTCGGTTTGGAATCTTGCCATATGGAATATTCTGCTTGGGCCGAATATTACCCGCATCATATACAGAAAATATCCGTGCAGGCGAGAGAATCAAAATGCCTTCTATCGTTGAACTGTAGCCACCGAGCGAGTACAATTGGCGGCTGATCCCTTCATTATAGTGGAAGTCCTCTTCTACCCTCAAGCAACCCAAGTCCTTTGAGCACGCGGCGGTAAAAAGAGGTGCACTATGGACGTTGGCGGAGAGCGAGCGAGCGTCTCCTCGGAGGGTGTTGGTATGTCGTCGTTGCCCCATCATCCCTTTCCCACCCGCGCCTTCCGTAGTTCTCGGAGGAAACGTTCTTGCATCTATCCATATCACTTCCCACCTTTCACGTCCCACTTCGTTAGACATTTGCGCGCAGGTTCAGGATCCCTTGGGGGCACTTCTAACGATCCGCGGTGCCCGTGGAACTGGAAGGTTTGCGAGGCGGTATGCGCGGTGGGCGCGGCGCTTGCGGCATCGGTACATATGAAAGTACCCGTAATAATACATAGAATCTTACCTGTGAAATACAAATTGGGTCCCAGCCGCCACCCAGATTCGGCGTAGAATCTCAAACTGTACGGGATACCGGAATCTTCCACTGGCGAATCTTCCTCTAATACGAATCGCGGCTTAATGCGGGCAATGGTACGGAGGGTTGATCATAAACTACTGTTCATCGCTACGATGGTACCCGCGGTACAGTCGTATAGAACTGCGCGTCGCAATCGTACTGATCTTAAATGATTACAAGAGTATATAGAGTGAGCGACATAATAACAACAACCGCAATACTTTGGCACAAGTTCGGGCTGCTCGATAACTATAGAAATGGCATTATGAAATTGTGGTTACAAGAAGAACAAGATGAGCACGGACAGGGAATAACGTGGGAGGGGAAACTAAAGGGCAAGAGTGACAAGAGGATCACGGAAAATGGCATTATGGCGTCGCAAGTTGTTTCATGATAGTCGATGATACCGTTCGCATCCATTTCATCTACGGCGTATTCGAGGATTCAGACTCTGCGGGTAGAATTGCACTTGATGACTATGGAATTGAAAATTGTCTCCCGACGGAATTATAAGCGACTTTGTATCGATGAATGTGTTACTTACAGTGACTGATGCTTCAACATCATCATCCATTCGTAGTCGGGCTTTGCTTTCATCATGGGATTCAATCTGCTAAGTATCTGTTAAATTTTAATGCGATTTGGGGATGAAGTCATAAATGATCCATTCAGAGATATCACACTACATGGAGCACCTATTCTAAAAAACAGTGTAAGGTCGGTTCTTGAGTGAACTTTGCCACCATCCGCGAAAGACGAGATGTCAACCTGTTCAAAAACTCACTGCAAATTAAATTGTTTCGATGCGTTTGCTATATTGTAAGCACAGTAATAATAAATATAATTGTTTCTCGTCTGATACAGCTGAGTTTCAATTTACCAATCTGATGCACGGTTAATGGCACAAAGCGCTATGCTACTTGCCATGACAACGCTTGGGAATGCAGTGACTCACCCAATCACTACATTTTGTAATAAGTAGGTCGGTGCAATTCAAGGTCACAATATTGCAATTGGTAAATCCTTATCATTATCCTTGAACGACACTACAGCTGTGATTGTATCCACGCCATGATGATATCCGCAACATCATTTATTCATGCGCCTATACGTATGCTTCGATAGCGCAGCCGGTGTTGTCCATCTAAGAAATGCTACGATGATTTATACCTTGAGTGAGGATGGTCGTGAGCTCTGTCGTTCTCATCCACTTATAATGCCTCTGCTGTTGCGCTCACCCCCACGGCTGTTGCTGATAGTAGTACTGCCCATACTGCCCACCGTACTGCTGCACCTGCTGCAAGTACAGCTGCTGCTGAGCATTGTGTTGGTCCAAGCCGCCAGCATCATTTGCAACAGGCGGCGGCTGCAGTGTCACCCCGTACGCCGCCGCCTGCTGCTGCTGCTGCTGCTGAAAACCGTACTGTTGCTGCTGCCCGTATGCGTGCGTCCCGGCTGCTGTTGCGGCTGGCACTTGCCCGTACGAATGCAGCACCGTTTGGTGTTGCTGAGCAGGCGGTGGGGGTGCGATTGGCGGTGGCGTGTTCGATGGCATGGGAGGAGGGGTGTTGGTCGGTAGGGGCGGGGGCGGTGGCGGCGTCAATTGCGAAGGGGAGTACGGCAGTTGTTGCTGGTGATGGGCTGCCTGCCCTCCCGGCATAGCAAACCCCGGGAAACCGGGCTGCACTTGAGAGGTAAAGCCAGCGGGATGCTGCTGCTGACCCGCCTGATGATGTGCCGGTGCGTGCGTGACATAATGTTGTCGATGGTAGTTGTCTTTTCTGTCCGGCGGAGTGACTTCTCTGGTAGGGACCACGTAGGACGTCTTGTTCTCCGTCGCTACAGAGTTATAAGACGAAAACGCCGCATGATTGGTCGCCGCGGCGGTCGGTGAGTAGCACTGCCAGTCGCTTTCGTCGGGCTGTTGGAACACTGGCTCCGTCCGGCGGCAATCAGAGCTGATGCAAAAAGGAACAGTGTGTGTTCAGCGATAAGTGCATAAAGATCGTGACAACGTGCGTGACGCCGTGACTACAACTTAATCGCGGATTAAAAGGAGAGGGGGGGGGAAGTTAAGGATGATGACGAGGGCGGGGAGTCGCAGATCTGACCTGTTGAAGTAAACCGGCGTGGGGGTGGTCCTGATGGGCGGTGGGGTCACGATGGTGCCGTCGTTGGCAAAGTTTACGTTGAGCGGCTGGCCGAACAGTTTGACGGTGCCGTTGAGGAGACACACCGCGTAGGCCGCCGCTTCCTGAGACAAAGCATCGACAGGGTTAAATAAAGATCAAGGCATATATAGTTTAAGCTCGTCGCTTGGGTGAGTATACATGAATTAAGGAGAGCAACAGGGCTTAGGAGAGGGGAGGGGCGGTCACCGGGTCCGCATAGTGTACAAACGCGAAACGACGCGTGCCGGGATTCGCCTTCGGCGTATGCAGCTCCACCACCGGACCCGCCTGCGGTTACGAGTCAGCGATGCCCACCCCGTTTTATTCACGATACGGCATCGTTCGTTAGCGACTGTAGCGCTGACGTGGAGGTGGATGCGATTGAGGTGGGCGTACCAGGCAGCAGAGCTCGTAGAGCACGCGCCTGCTGACGCGTTCGTCGATGTTGCCCAGGTATACTTTACGACTAGGCCGCTTCACCTGACCGACCGGTACGCCCATATTATTCTGAAACAACTGCCCCCCGACCGCCACTTCTCTTTCATATATACTTGGCAAGGACCACTGACGTGAGTAAATCCTGGAGCTGTGAATATCACACCGCTGGTTCAGCAGCGTTCGCTAAGGATTACCAGGAATTTGCGCGTGGAGCAATATATATGTGGGTCTCTGCAACGTTTCCGTGCAGTACAAAAAACAAAACGTACATGTACCGCGCTGCTGTGTCTGGTCGAATACTACACTCCTCCACAGAAGTCAGGACATGCATTTTTTTTTGCGCATCCGAGATATGTGGACTTGCATTTTTTTCTTTTTTGCGCCCCTGGGGAATGGGCCTGGCAGGTAACCCGGACCGGCACCCTCTACAGGCGGCGTTTTGCAAGCATGACTGAGAGCAGAACTTTGAAACAAACCTCAAACTCATCACCGATCATGCTCCCGGGTAGGTGACGCTCGTGTGAGTGCATTGCGTACCATTGTACGAGAACCGTACATTAGTCAAGTACTGCGCTAACCCCACACAAGGCCAGTGTCGGAGTTTCACCAACTAAAACCTTCCAATGACATGCAAACAAACATGAACGCATTCCCGGCATTGACCAAGAAAGGTCCGCCATGCCCATCCGGGCGTCGGCCAACTCGAGTAATGCGAGAAGGAGCAAGGCCCATCTCACGGAGCAAAACATTTCGGGAGTGCGATACATTAACTAGAAAGAAGGCAATATGAGGTAGGGAGAGCTTGGCGCCATAATTGGAAAAACCTCCGATTTCATGTAAAATCAATGGCGCCATGAAGGGAAGGGGGGACACTGCCTATTAAGTAAGGCATTTATATCTTCGGGGGAATATATATAGCGAACCGACGTACAAAATCATTCAAGTCTGGGGCTAGCATCCCAATTGAAATTGAAATGAAATGAAATTGTTTACAACAATACTAGTATAAACCGGTTGTTGTCACTGGGCCCCCCGTGCTAAGCCAATGTGGACTCATAAGCGTGGGCTAGACCGTGAACAACTAGTCCCAACCTCTCCATTGGCAGTGACGATACCGTCTAAAACATACACGTAACCAGGTGTTTTTTTTTATATATACGTTTTTTGGGATACAATATGAAATAACAAGTGTCGCTAGTCTCCACGATACGCGGCCTGCTCCAGCCGCTGCGGGGATGATGATCAGCGAGGCTGTTTAGCGCGAGTTGGTCGAGGCGAACGTGCGTGACCTCGGGTACCGTGCGACTCCGGTCTTGCCGGAGCTAGGGGGGGAAGGCATGTGAAAAACCCCCTCGCTCATAAATTCGTCGGTCCCGCCTCGTTCCGTGCTCTTCCCCGCCCGAGGTAGTAGTTGCTCCTCCCGACGCACTTCGCCACCTAGCCGAGTCCTCCCTCCTCCTTCGGGGGCTGGGAAGAGTAAATAACTAAGTTGCAGACGGTGTCCGGCTGGCTCTGCTGCCCCCGTGCTAGATTTTCTCCTGTCCCATGTCCATGTTCCGTCTGTTTCCAACACCCATCTAATTGCGTTGTGGCCGGCCGTACCCTCCCCAAGTGGTTTACGTTGTTAGGGGGCCGCCTTTACGAGCAGTGTGCCATTACTACCTAGGCACACTACTTAAGGCAGCATGTCGATAACCGGGTACCGACTAGAAGAGGGGTGGGTCGGACACAAGGATCAAGTCGCCGAACCACAAAAGATGTTGGATACGGGAATTTTTTCCAAAAGCCCCACGTACCGGGGTTTTCCGGCGGCGGTCGATCCTAAGGATCGCCGCCGCCATACCGTGCCGCTCCTCCGACCGCGATCCACCTCCGTCCTGCGTAGCTCTAGGCCTCGCCCCCAGGGTAGACTTAAAACTCTCGCAAGGTTGGCCGCTGCTAGCGAGCGCCGTGACCTAGCGCTGCTTCCCAGTTGTCCGCCGCCAACTCCAACACCCTCGTCCCACCGCTGATCCGTCCGTATCCTTCCTCGCCAAAAAACAATCCGTTGACATCGTTCCCGCCGTGACGGGAGAGTATCTGTGAGTTTTTGGTCGCCGGGAAAACATATTTGACTGGCCGAGCGGGAGATCCCTATGTTGGTGTACGGATATCATGTTTTTCCAAAAACCTCCGTACATGGCTTCCCGACAGCTGATGATCCCGCGGATCGTAGTTGTCGGTACCTCGTTCAACCCCCTATCGTGCCAAGCCTGGCACGGCTACGGGGTAACCATCGCCCACCGCGTGGAGGTAGAGGTAGGTGCCGACGGGCATGTGTGCGCACCCCCCTCCGGGGCCGCCGCCGCTGCGCCGCCGGCGGGCGCCTAGCATCCCAAAATTACGACGGTGCCACTCCCAACGTGGGCATTCAAGCATGATATGTTCTATAGATTCGGGCACATCCCCGCCGCATGCAGGACCATGGTGGAGAAAACGTTCATGCACAGTATGAATGCGGGCTAGACGACGGGTTGTTTGAAATACACGCGTACGAAATTGAATCATAATGTGTAACCCTGTAACGGCCCCCGCGGGGATGCCCGTGCCGTATTGTGGCAATGGGTTCCCAACAAATGAAGCTTGGGAATAAATACTCCACGTATTTGTACATGTCGACGATGATGTCTCGAATCGACCCCATACCGATGCTTAAACTAGATTACAAGCAACGCGTGGTTGCAAAGACCTCCACGCAGGTGGGACGCGTACGTTTTGGGCTAATTCCGCGCTTGCCCTAGCAAAACGATATAGCCATCGCTCGTCCCAAACGTCCAGGTATTTGGGCGCATACGACTAGGTTGGCGCACCAAATCGCTTATGCATGTATTTAGGGTGGGCGCTTTAAGGAACGCCCTAGTTGTAGCCGTTGTTGCCATTGCGTATGTGGGCGCTATTTCTATCTCCCGTAGTGGCGGTATTGTGGCAACCCCAAGGGCTTTTGCATACACCCCAACTAGGCGCCTCAAACATTGATTTGATAATACACTTTGTAATCTATTGAGGCCGCTAGTCGAATCCATCCCCCATACTTCACACCCATAAGTAAGGATCGGCAATATGCATGTCTTAAGCACCGAGGTGCGTACATTAACGGGGATATCCCGTCCTTCTAACACCGAGTCGAGCGCTTCAACGGCGCGCCTACTTTTTTAAACTCTATCGCCCACGATATTTCGCATACTTAAATCCGAATTTATCAACGCGCCTAAATACCTATATTCAGATAAAATTGATACGCCCCCCCCCCCCCCCCCCCCCCCCGAGCTGCCAACGATCAGCTTGTTCGCGTAATGCGACTACATCGGAGTGGCGGCCTAGCGCCATTACCCCGCATTGTTTTACTCCGAATCCCATATAGTGGTCCTCCGCCCATTGGGAGAAGTGGCATGCATGGCATGCAAGTTATCGAGCGATGGCGAACATGGCATGCAAGTTATTGAGCGATGGCGCAAGGCCCACGGTGTCGTCAGCGAATAATTGACCCGGCACCCTTAACGGTTGCCTAGAGTCAAGCATGTCAATGCAACCCCGCACCTCGCACCCCAATCCTTCCACACCGCGTCAAATATACCATTGATAAATATGTTAAAGGGGATTGTGGATGTTGGGCACCCTTGCCGCAGTCCGCGCTCTATTGGGATGGGGTCAGATAATATGCCCGGGGCCTCTCCCGTTTTTACTTGGACATATGCTATCCCTTTATAGAGCTTTTATAAAGGATAGCATATGTCCCGTAATCCCATTAGCACATAGTTTAGGAAATAGAATTTCATGAGGGATAGCATCGTATGCTTTCCGTACGTCTTTAAACCCCGCATCCGTGGGTAACCCTAACGCTTGGCGGCGGCCCGAGATATCAAATATGTTCGCGACTCGCAAGGGGCACTCCTCCCCTGGCATAAATCCTCTTTGCCACCGGCGGATAATTTGATTCGTTTGGCAAACAACTTGAAGTCGTTGGGTTACGACCGTCATAAGTAGTTTAATCAGAACCCCCATAATGGAAATGGCCCAATAATTATCCATGACGGTCACGTCCCCGCCCTTTTTTAGTATTGACACGACCGCGGAGCTACACCATTGCTTAGGGACGCATTCGGTAGTCCATGTCCTATTTATAAACTCCAATAGGGATTTGCCAAAAGGGCTATCCGGGGCGTATATTGCCAGTTTTGAGGTCTCCACGGTTATGGCATCCACCCCTGAAGCTTTATTATTATCTTACCTTATCTTTTTAGGGCCTTGCAAAGTTTCCCTCCATCAATGAGTCTATTAATCCCGTCTAGCGCGCGGGGAGGGGGGGGGGGGGTTCGGCCCCCTCGGCGGCGCTCCCATGCCTCGCGGTAAATGGTCGCCCTACATGCAGCATGATGAGGATCGCGCAAAAGCTCCCGATAGTGCCACGCCCATCACGCGTTAATTTTACCCGGTTTGGTATGGAGTACTCCCGACGTCGGATCACGCACTAGTTGTTCCGCGGGTTGCTTTGCGTAGGACGTCCCTTGGTAACAGAGCGGGCCCATTTCCAAAAATCCCGCCTTCCCTCACCTTGTCTAAAGTCGTTAATGGCCTTGCCTATGGCTCTAGCCTTCTGGGCGCGGCGGTTAGTTCGGACCATGTTTTTAATCCGGAGGCGCGCAGCGATATATTTATCCAATGTTACGGATTGGTGAAGACCGCGGGCCTCTTGGCAGAAAGCCAAAAACGCATGCCGACTACGAGCGATAGCCCCTAGGGTAGAACGTTGTAACGGAGGCCCGAGGCCCTTACGCTTAGGGTTTGGCCTGCGGAGTCTGGTGAGTATGTGTCGAAGAGGTACGGGGGTGGGATGGTGATGGAGGGGTTGGAAAGGTGTGAATTGTAAATTGATTCGAGTGTGTTATGGAGGGCGGTCATGGCTGTGTGCGAGGGAAAGGCGGAAAGTGCGAGGGGGTTGGCGATGAGGTAGATGTCGACCATCCAGCGTGTGCCGAATGGGGTGGGGGTGGGGTTGCCTTTGTGTTGGTCGGGGGTTAGGAAGGTGTTTGCGTCGTTGGGAGAGGTGTAGAGGTGTATGGAGAGTTGATGTATTTAGAATGTGTTCCCATTGGGGAAGTATGGGAATGGTGGCGCTGGGTTCGTCTGAGGTTGTGGAGTGGGCGCTAGTGATTGCATGTTCCATGGCGCGGCGCATGCATTTGTGGTCGTATTCCGGGTTCGCGATGTCACTGCCGTGCCAAATGTGTGGTGCGTTGCTACCGATGGATGAGAAGACTATGTCTTCGGGGTAGAGTAAGTGGTAAGTGTGAGAGTGTAGGGATGTGTTGAGGGGGTCTGAGCAGAATTCCGTCTCGATGTGGATTGTGTTGCGGAGTCCTGTGAGTAGGTCCTCTCGAGTGGTGGGTGTAGGTGAGTGGATTTCTCAGCGGGAGCTTAGGCGAGTGATGAGGTGGTAGACCTCTTCTTCGAACGAGCGGTGTGTGAGGTCGGGCCGGAAGAGTTGGAATAGGTGCCGGATGCGGGGGCCGGAGAAGGTTGTGATTGCGCGGCCGTCGGGGGTGCAGAGGATGGTAGTGTCATGGAGGGTGGGGTGGGTGTGTATGGTGAATGTACCGGTGGAGAGCATGTCGAGGTCTGGGTTGATGAGGTCGTGGTTGAATGTGATTAGGGGATGTGTCCATGGGGTGGGTCCTGGGTCGGGTAGGATGGGTGTTGTGGAGGAGACGAGTCCTGAGTTGAATGAAGTGAGGGCAGTGAGGCCGGAGGGGTTCTCACTGAAGGTGTCATGGAGTTGTAGGCAAGGGGCCCACTGGACCTCGTGTAGGCGGGTGAGGTCGTGATGCTGGCCGCGTTCGCACCATTTGCATTGCCACGTGTCGGGTCTCATAGCGGGGCGGCAGTGGGAATGGACGGCAAAGTGCGGGCACGTGCAACATGTGGAGGTGGGGTATGTATGGAGGGGGGCATGGCAAATAGAGCAAAGGGTGGGGGAGATGGTGGGGAGACATACCGAGGTGGGGGTGGAGGAGATGAGGCAAAAGCCGTCGTCGATTTGGAGGTGGATATCCCATTCCGTGAGGTGTTCCGGGGGCCATTCCACCATGTATTGTGTTTGATTGTATCCTGTGTCTTTGTGTTTGGAGATGATGCGTGTGGCGTCGCATGGAGGGTAGTGCTGGTCTGAGGGTGAGAGGTATTCCGCCTCGATGTGTGTGGTGGGGGCCAGGGGAGGGGGTTTTTGGTGCGTGGTTGTCGGATGCCGGATGAGAGGGTGGTGGAAGAGCGGGGGAGGTGGGAGATTAAGAAAGAAATCTAGGAGGGGTGGATGGTGGTGGTGGGGATGCTTGTGTGGTGGTGTGGTGTGTGGTTTGCAGGCGGTTGTGAATAGTATCAAGAGGTTCGGTGAGGACTGCGGCGAGGAGGCGGATGGGTACTGAGAGTGAGGTGGTGGACCCCGCAAGTGTGGATATGGATTCGCATGATTGGAGGAGGATGGAGGTGTTGATGGCGCGGAGGAGGACTAGTGGCCATGTGGTGGTGTTGCTCTGCCAAAGGGGGGTGGGGCGGGGAAGGAGGGATGTGTGTGTTCGGCGAGGTGTGAAGTCGCAGTATGCTTTGTTTGTAAGTGTGTGGGTCGGTGATATGGGTGGCTTTGTCTCGGAGTGGGGCGAGGAGGGTGCTGTCTTGGTGGGTGGAGTGGGCGCGGAGTGTAGAGGCGATGGGGTTGGGGAGGGAGAGTGGAGGGATGTGGTGGAACATGGTGCCTGCGTCGCGCTAGGACCGGACTAGGCATCTGAGTGTGGGTAGGGAGTGTTGCGTGACATGATGGATTCTGTGGGCCCGTGGGTGTATGTGGTGGAAATGGTGTGAATGTGTGTTCTAGCCATGTGGCCTATGTAGCCGGGGGCTTTCATGATTTTGTGTAGGTGGCATACTATGAGCTGTGCGGCGTGGGCTTTGAGCGAGGGAAGGCCGTAGCCGAGGTCGGAGGTGGGGCGGTGGAGGGATGTGCGGGGGAGCTTACGCACCGAGGAGACGGCGGTGCGGAGTGCCCGGCAGATTTGGCCGTCGAGGATGTCTAGCTTGGAATCGCTGAAGAGGCCGAGCTGGAGGGTGAACTGCTTGCCGATGAGGAGACCGCAGATGACTCGTATTCTGCGGGATTGTGTTAGTAGAGAAGTAGAAAGGGCATTGATGAGGGATGTGGTGGTGGGCTTTAGTTCCTGCCAGTGCTTGGTGAAGGTGAGGGAGGTGTTGAGTTCGACTCCGAGGACTCGGTATGTGTCCGAGGGGCCGATGGATGGGATGGGGGAGGAGCGTGAGTTGATGGTGATGAATTGCTTTTGTAGGCGGGATGCAAGGAGGGTGCGGATGGCTAGGGAGAGGGCATTACCTGAGCGCCAGAGGGCGCCGCTAACGGAGCATGTTCGGACGTTGGCAGTCATACATGTGTAGGCGCTGAAGACGGAGAGCTTCCGGAGCTGGATGGTCATGTCGGGGGGTGAGCCCGTTGCGAGGCTGAGGTCGTCGGCGCAGCCGTGGCCGGGGTAGGTAGCCGTTGGTTATGTGGGGTCAACGTCAGTGGCGGGGGCGCCCGGGAGGTATCCCCGGCTGCCCATTGTGTGCAAGCGGAGGAATGGTTCGAGAAAGAGGGTGAAGAGGAAGGGGGAGAGGGTGTCTCCTTGAAGGATGCCACGGTTGATGTCGATGGGCCGGGGGGGTGGGGGTGGAGCCGTAAGGGGTGATGTAGTCGGTGGTGAATACACCGTAGAGTTGTGCGCAAGTGTCTACAAAGGTGGAAGGCATACCTAGTTGGCGCATAAGTTTGAACATGATGCGGTGGTCTGCGGCGTTGAAGGCGCCTTTGAAGTCCGCGTACATGACGTAGATGTCCTTGTTATATTATTTGGCATCTTCCATCATGATGATGATGGAGGAGAGGGCGTCGTGGATGCTGCGGTGGTGGCGGAATCCATCATGTTGGTCGCTTAGGATACCGTGGGTTTCTGCATATTTCGAGCTTGCATCTTTGATAAGTGCGGACCAGATCTTGAGTAGGTTGGCCATGAGGGCGATGGGGCGGTAGTTGTCGAGGAGGGTCGGGTCACCTTTCTTATGTAGTAGGCAGGTGGTTTTGTGGCACCATTCAGGGGGAGTATAGGCCTTGTGGGCGAGGAGGGAAAAGAGGGAGAAGAGGGCGGGGCGGGTCGCTAGGGGTAGGAATTTTATGATTTCATTAGGGATACCGTCTGAGCGGGGGGCCTTGCCCGTGCCGAGCGAGTTAATCGTTTTATCGAATGGATCGCGGGTTATTATGTCGGCGAGTGTGAGGGTAGAGTCCCCGCGGGGTTCGATGACGAATTGGTCGGGGTTGTCCGGGTGTTCCCACAGAGGGATGGGAAGTCCGGGTGGGGTGGCGCGGGTGAGTTCGGTGTCGAAGTGTTAGTGGACTGCCGCGAAGACTGCGGTGGGGGAGGTTATAGTTGTTTTGTCGGGTCGAATGATTTTTATGGAGGGTTGGGGTTGTACGGCTGTAGGGGAGGAGGCCGCATTTAATTTTCAATAGGTGGTGGGAGGATTTAGGTTTAGCGTTATAGGCGGGATTTTATTTTTCTCAATTTATCCGTGGTGGCTGTGTGCAGGAGGTGGCGGATGCGTTCTTGACAATTATGTTCGATGGTATCGAGGGATATATAGTCGGTCGTATGTAAGAGAGATGGGGCGAGGGGGAGGGGGCCGCGGTTGGTGTTGCAGCGGCGGAGTTTTTGAACGAGTCTGCGGGATTTTTTGGAAAGCCATATGGGGTTCGGGAATGTGTTAGGGGGTCGAGCTTTCTTCGGGGGGAGGAGGGGCCAGATGGTGGCGGCGTGGTCCATGTGGTTGGAGAGGTGTTAACACTAGCATCCCGTTGCCTACTGCTTATGCACAAGGTAGCTATTTGTCATCCTAGTACTTAGTGTTATGCTACTGGCGGTACTCCATTCCCTATTAGTGGCGGTCGGCCGGCCCTGCCGGTGCCTTCGCCGGCCGCCATCTCTCTCCTCTCACTTCTCTAGTCACCACACCCGCCCCCCCCTTGTAGGGCCGGCACGACCTACGTGTAACTATCCGTCCCCGATTCCGACAGGTTTTGGGCGCTTCACGAAGTTACACTAGAGAAGAGCGTGTGTAAGGCGCTCAGCGCCACGCTAGTAATTCATCGCCCAACCGACACCACGCTTCGCCTTCGAGTTGGTTGTCCGCGACTGTCCTACCATCTCTTACGTTAAAAGGAGAAGAGCGTGTGTAAAGCGCCCGGCGCCACGCTCGCCCCACCCAGCTTTCAGTCGCACCTAGCCTTCAGCCTATCGATGCTCTCGACCGGATCTAGTTGTTTAAAATCGACACGCGAAAATTCGGCCCGTGCGTACTTTAATTAGTAATGTTATTGTTTTTTCCCGAGGCAACGCCGCAACGCTCACCTAACTTAGCGGGGAGCTTACTTTTCCCACGGCGAAGAGGAAGAGTCAACACGAGCAGCGCCCGTCTATGTTTTTGCGTGTCTGCACGCTCCTAACGGCCCTGTTGGCGTTGCTTCTTCCTCGCCGGTCGCTCTCATGCGTCGGCTAATTCGCCCCTGGACAGTTTTCCCGCCACATTTCAGAATAGTACATTACGCAGTACATTAGGAACCGCTTAATATCGGCAACTCATCGCCGGTAGCGGCACATTCCAGTGAGCGCATGTCGCTACACCTACCCAGCTTGAAACACACGCTACAAGCACTACACCTTCGACCAAAATGGCACCTTCCTCGACGCAAGCTAGGACGACGTCAAGACCTCGGCTACCTTGAGGGGGGGTGTTAGCACTAGCATCCCGTTGCCTATTGCTTATGCACAAGGTAGCTATTTGTCATCCTAGTACTTAGTGTTGTGCTATTAGCGGTTCTCTATTCCCTATTAGTAGTGGCGGTCGGCCGGCCCTGCCGGTGCCTTTGCCGGCCGCCATCCCTCTCCTCTCACTTCTCTAGTCACCACACCCGGCCCCCTTTGTGGGGCCAGCACGACCTACGTGTAACTATCCGTCCCCGATTCCGACAAGAGGAGGGTAGTGAATTGCGAGGCGAGAGTGTCTAGGGCGTCGGTGGAGGCTGTGGATGAGGGTGTGTTGAGTATTGAAGCATGGAGGGTGGCAGTCTGGTTGATGAGGGAGGGTGTGATGTATTTAAATTCTTTTATGTGGTTTTGTGTGAGGGGGAGTCTGAAGGTGAATTTGCGGGTGGTGTGTGTGAGGGGTCTTTGGGCGTTGGGGCATGAGCGATGAGGGTGAAGGGGACTAGAATGACGAGGTGGACGGCCGAGTGGTCGGTGAAGTGTGTAGGGGAGGGGAAGACCAAGATGGCGGTAAAGGACGGGTAAGGAGCGAGGGGGTGTAGAGAGCCAGTGGTCTAGGCAGCCACCGCTGCGGGGGGAGATGGATATGGGGGGTGGAGGGGTTGAAGGTGGGAGATGAGTAGGGAGGTGAGGGCGGGGTTTCCGGTACCTTGGGTAGTGGTCGTTTGGGAATCTCCGCCCCACATGACGCGATAAGACGGGTAGTCCTCTGCGAGTCGGAGGCCCCACGCTGCGACTTCTGCGTACATGGGGGTCAGTTGGGGTGTGTGGAGTTGTGGCATGTACACTGCAAGTAGGAGGTAAGGGTGCCTGAGTGTGTAATGAGGGAAAGGTCATCGTTGTGGGGGTGAGGTAGGGGGGTGGTGGTAAGACAATGGCGGAGTGGAATGAGGTCTTGCGGACCGCGAAGAGGACGCCTGCGTTGGGTTGGGGCACAAGTGAGTGATGCGGACGAGCATTGTTGAGAAGGTATTGGGGGAGGGCGATACGCCAGCGGGATTTGTGGGCCGCGGGGTTGGTTTCAATGAGGATTAAGACGTCCGGGTGGTGGGTGGTTGTAAGGTGCTCGACCTCCATGACGGATGTGTGGAGGCCGCGGTTGTTGAGGTAGATGAGGTGGAGTGGTTGGGCGATATGGTGTGGGGGGATTGGTGAGGGGAGGCGGACGGGGGGGTGAAGAGAGTCGTCATGGTGGTTGATGGTGGGGGCAGGGGAGGGGGTGGGGGGTAAGGGGGCGTGGGTGAGGGTGGGTCGGTGGGGAGGGGTGGAGGGGGTGGGAGGGATGTGGGGGGGGAGTGGGCTGGGGGGGGTGGAGGGTGGTAAGAAGTTGGGAGCGCCCGATAGGGAGGGGAGTGGAACGGAATGTGTGGTGCCAGTGAAGTGAATGTAGGGAGTAGACGATAGTTCGGGGGTAGAAGGAAGGGGGGTTGTATGCATGGTCGGTGTTGGAGTTTGGAAGTACAATGGTTACACGGGTAGTCTAGCCGGCCCCGCTAGGGGGCCAGCAGTGGGGACAAAGGGAGTGAAAAGAGAGGGATAGCGGCCGGAAAAGGCACCGGCAGGGCCGGCCGACCGCCACTAACGGGGAAATAGAGTACCGCTAAAAGTACAACACTAAGCACTAATATAAGGACTAGAGCACCTTGTACATAAGCACTAGCTAGGTAATGCAATGCTAGTTCTAATAGTCCCCCTCAAGGTAGCTTAGGTCTTGTCGTCGCCCTTGCTTGTCTTCACGGAAGGAGTCACCTTGGTCGTAGGCGTTGTACGGGTAGCGGTATCTCAAGCCGGGTAGGTGACGCTACAGGTGCTCACAGGAACGGGATGCTATTCGGCGAGTTGCCGACAATAAACTGGTCCAAATGTACTGCGTAATATACTAGTCTGTCATGTAACGGGAAAACCGTCCACGGGCGAATTAGCTATCGCATGAGAGCGACCGGCGGGGAAGGGGATAGGCCAACCGGGCTGCCAACATCGTGTAGGCACTCGAAAGAAATACTCAGGCGCTATCGTGTCGACTCCCCCCCCCCCTTCGCCGTGGGCAAGGTTAGAACCTCGCTAAGTCAGATGAGCGTTGCGGCGTTGCCTCGGGAAAAAACAAAAACAATACTATTTAAAGTACGCGCGGGCCGAATTTTCGCGAATCGGTTTGAATTTGTTTTGAAACAAGATCCGGTCGATAGCATCGGTGAGCTGTAAGAGGGTGGTGTGGACAACCAACCTAGGGCGGCTCGTGTCGGTAGTGGTAGTTCAAGGAGGGCGAGGGTGGTAGGCTCCGGAGCGACCGTCCGTCGAGATCTTGCGCATGGCGGCGAGTGTAAGCTTCTCGGAACGGGTGGTCGTTCGGAGCTTAAGAGAGGGTGATGAGTGTAGGGATAGCGGCGAGAGTAGGTAAAGGTAGGGGAGGGGGGAGAAAGGCTGTAAGCAAGGTCCGGTATGTGTTAGGGAGAGGGCTATACGGGAGAGCAACAGTGAGATAGGGGGCTGTCGATATCGTTTCAAATATGCTTCGGGGCTTCCGAGAGAAACATCGAGCATGCCTAAAGGAAGTGGGGATTTTAAGGGCGGGGGGATACGTGTATCAATTAGAATGTTACGGGTACGTGAGTGCCATACTGTAAGGGAGGGGCGATAGTTCCGGGACATGTAGATACGCGGGTGGGCGGACGATCGGTTAATTATTCGGGTAGAGCAAGTGGTGCGGGCTAGTCTTAGCATGAGAAGAGCTATCATTATCGTAGCGACGGGCAAAGTGGGCAGTGCATGGTGAGTGGAGAGGGGGGGAAGGCGAAGGAGCGCGCTAGGGTCTAAGGTGAGGTAAGCGCGGGTAAGCGCGAGTGTCTGGTGATTTAGGCAGGTTAGGTGGGCTATCATGAAAAAAAATCGGAGGGGCACAGCGATTGGAGCGAGCGATAGAAATAGCGATGGAGCAAGGGGAAGACAACCGTCGACATGAGCGTTAGGTAGGGGGGAAGAAGTGGGCGGGGTAGTGGTGTCTGTTGATGGCATCGGGCATGGAGAGCGGGATTCGTCGGCGTACCGTGCGTGTCGGTCGGCGAGCGGCGAGTGTGGGCGAGAGGGAGCGTACTTGGCACGTGCCGGCGCGACATGCCATGCAACATGTGTAGCTACTAATATATGGGTGTAATTTTGGGGTAGGATCGTAGCTTGGGGGGGAGGGCAGGTCGCGGTGTGCTGATCAGGCCGGTGGTTAGTGCATGGAGAAGAAACATGCCTATAATATATGCCGCGCAGAAAGAAAACGACTTTCGAGTTGCATTGTTTGTCGCACTGTACAACACTATGGCTGAGAAGCACTAAGGTGGGAGAAAAGTATCAAATATAGTGCGCTGTTAACAAGTGTAGTAGCGTAGGCTAACGGGAGGGGGCTTTGGGTGCTACATTGGGCCTTACTGTGTGACGGAGCGGGACGATCGCACCGGTACCGGTCCTTTGGCGTAGGAGCACTCCGTGAGGAGTGGTCCGTGTCGTGGCAGACTTCGGATGACCTGGGAGGGGGAGTGGGAGGAGAAGCTTTGAATTTGGTGGTTAGTGCATGTGTGCAGAGTTGGGTCACAACAGCGGGCGGAGGGTTGACGTTGCGAGCTGTGTGCATGCGGCGCCGTGTTGGCCCATTCGCGGCGGGTGTCCCTTTTTGTACGGATGTGCGGACCCGCCGGGAGTCCTTTGAGGGGGAGGAAAGCAAGGTCGTGATAGGGATCGATGAGGAGTGTGTGATTGTTAGTGGGTTATTGTTCGGATTAAAGGTGTGGAACGCGAGTTGACAGCTCGCGACCATGCCATTGTTGGTTTTTTTGTTGACTTGGGTATGGTAGGCGGCGGACGGGAACGTCCGGACGCTCAGAGGGGCGCGAGGGAGTGCGCGCAGCTGGATGTTTTTTGCTTATTGTAAGCTTTGTTGTTCCGGAGAGTGTGGTAGTACTTTCAGTGTATTTCGTATCGGGTTTGAATGTGTAGGCGCGGAAGCTGTCATTGTGACGAGATTCAAAATAATAAGGATAGCGCCCTTGGGGTTGTACCGTCTCCTGTGTCTACGGATCCGCAGATCGGGGTGAGCTAGGCTCGGTTTGGAAGAGGTGGACGGTGCGTGTTGTTCTGTCAAAGTTGAGGGGGCAATAAGGAATGCTTCCACTCGGTGAGTGACACTGCATGTCATCTCACCCTCAGCAAGTGCCTAGCACTTGCCTATCACAGGACACGCACTCACCTTGTGGTGAGCACACGCCAACATATATTCTGAGCCTTTAGATGATATCTAACGCTCAGCAACTTGCCACCATCAGCAACCTAATCCTCTCTATTGCTGATTGGCGTATCATCTTATTGTGCTGAGTCACAGCCGTACTATCACGATGCTACTCGACCAACATTGTTGTGTAGCAACTTGATTGCCACACAAAACCATGTCTCGCAACACTCCCCCTTGCTGCGCAGGCAATCCCATGATGGTATTGCACAACTTGCCGTGCCTTGCACTCACTAATGGCTTGGTAAGCACATCAACAAGCATGTTCTCCGTCGCACAATATTGCACCTCGATGTCTCCGCTCTCTACCTTCTCCCGACAGAAGCGGTACTTCACGTCCATGTGCTTGCTGCGTCCGGTCGTCATGCTATTCTTGCTGAGTGCAATACAACTCTGATTGTCCTCGTGAATTGTGATGGGAGACCCGGAGTCTTGGTGAAACTCGTGGAGTAGTTGCTTCAAAAACATCGCCTCCTGAGTGGCCGCAGTCAGCGCCATATACTCTGCCTCCGCTGTCGACAACGCCACAGTTTGTTGCCGCTGACTTTTCCAGCTCACCGCTGCACCGTTGAGCATGAACACATACCCCGTGCGAGAGCGCCGCTCGCCAATATCACTCGCGTAGTCAGAATCTGACCATCCTACCACCTTTGATGAGGGTGCGCCACCGTACATCAAGACCGAATCTGCGGTCCCCTTGAGGTAGCGGAGCACCCTCTTGGCTTGCTCCCAATGTGACTGAGAGGGGTCGGACATGTACCTACTAAGGTGGCTAACAGCCATGGTGATGTCGGGCCTTGTGCTACGGAAGCGTACAACAAGCTGCCGATCAAGCTTTGGTACGGCACTAGACCGGGAGGCAACCTTGATGCCGACGTCTCCACACAATTGCTCAAAGCATCGACCGCCATAGGTGAGCCCACCGGCTTGCAGCCCATCATGTTGAAGCGCTCCAACATATCTAAGACGTGTTGTTGTTGTCCAATCCTGATGGTGCGGCTGCCACGATCACGCTCGACTGTCATGCCAAGCAACCAAGACACTGGACCGAGGTCTTGCACGTTGAACCTTTCGCCGAAAGCCGACTTGAACCCAACGATGAAGCTACCCGCTGGTCCGACGATGGTGCTGTCGTCCACGTACAACGCCAAGACATAAAGCTCACCCTACTTGATGAAGACGTAAATGCCGGGATCCACCTTGGATTGGGTAAAGCCATACTCCTCTAGCCATGCTGTGATGGTCTTATTCCAGTTCCTAGGAGCTTGCTTAAGGCCATACAATGATTTCTGCAACAAGCACACTCGCTCCTCTCCATTGATGTCGAAGTGACGGAATCCTTCCGGCTGCCTCATGTAGATTTCCTCCTCGATATCGGCCTCCAAAAAGGCCGTCACCACATCAAGCTGCTCCACCTCCCAATCATTATAAGCAGCAAGCGCGAGCAACGTTCGAATAGAAATCACCCTCACTGTGGGAGCGAAGGTCTCGTGGTAGTCCACACCCTTCTCCTGAGTAAACCCGCGAGCCACAAGTCTTGCTTTGTACCTTGCAATCTGTCCATTGGCATCGCGCTTCAGCTTGAACACCCACTTGCAATCTACGAGTTTGCGACCGGCAGGACAAGGGACCAATGTCCAGGTTTTCCGAGATACAAGTGAGTCGTACTCGCTCTTGATAGCTGCCTCCCACTCCCCCGATTGGGGACTCCTCAGCGCTTGCTTGTATGACACCGGCTCTTGAACGGTCGGGCTGCTGGATGACTTAATAGCCGCGGTACTTCCCGTAGTCCATCCATCTCCCGAAGCGCCCGCTGAACGGAGATTATACCTTGGACTGGGTACGCATTGCTGTGGTGCGGCAGTGGATCGAAGATTATACCTTAGACGTGGAGTCTCCCCCGAATGCATGTCCCGCTCATCTTCCGTCGACCCGGAATGCTGCCGCGACTCCCGTAGCGGCGACTCCCCCGAAGGTGTATCCCGTTCTTCGCTACACATGGTGCGCGGGATGCTGTCCTCTTCATCATCAGTGCGTTGCTCCGCATTGCTCTCCTCCATGGAGAGGACTGCAGCCTCATCGAGCACCACAATACGGCTGCTCACCACCCGACGAGTAGCAGGATTGTACACCAACCACGCAGGGGATTCGGAAGCATAGCCCACAAAGACACCCTTCCACGCGCGATCGTCAAGTTTGCGGCGTTGAGACTTGTCAACGTGGACATAGGCCGGACAGCCGAAGACCCGCATGGAGCTCAGATCAGCTCGTCTACCGGTCGGTGAAAGGTACACCGCCGGCTCCGCTACTATGCACACGATTGCGGACATGCACCGCAGCGTCCATCGCTAGAGCCCAATACGATTTAGGCAGCGCGGCTTGCCGGATCATTGACTGCGCCATCGGGACCAATGTCCCCCACTGCCGCTCAATCCGGCCATGTTGCCAATGCGCGTAAGGGGCAGTGATCTCCACAGCGATGTTGAACTCATCCAAGAGGTTTCGGAAGGCAGTACCTAAGAACACCGTGTCATTGTCCACCCTAAGACGACGAACCGTGTGCCCAAGAGAGCGGATGGTAGTCAACATGCGACGGAACGAGGCGGGAGCCTCATCCTTGGAGCGGACCGCATCATGCAGCATGAAACGGCTCCGGAAATCAACCGCACACAAGCTGTACCGCCGTCCTCCCAAGGATGGAACACTCATAGGACCGCAGAAGTCTAAGCCGAGGACCTCAAAGACACCAACGTTCCGGTCAGCCGGCTCACGAGAGATACGGCGGACGTGCGACTTACACACAGCACACGTCTCACCCTCCTCTCACCCTCCGTCTCAGCCCAACTTCTCCGACGCAAAAAACGCCACACCCTCAACCTCAGTGGCCAAGAGCCCGTCCAATTGCGACTCGCCAAGGTGACCGAGTCAGGAATGCCACAACCGTTTTTCCAATGGCGCAGTGGCGACCGAAGCGGTAGGATTCGACGAAGCAACCCGCGCCGGCAACCACACCAACAAATGCGCGCGCTCCAGCGGAACCACCACGCCACCACCATGACCGGCATGAAGACGAAGGTGGTCCACGGGATCAGGTAACACCACAGAATGACCTTGTCGCCGAGCTTGGGTGAGGCTGAAAAGCCGATGGTAAGACCACGACGCACGACGGGATAGCTCAGGAACGTGGAGCACATTCTTTAGCGTGGCAGGAATCTCCTCTCCATCTTCAGCCTTCACAATGATGCGGACCGAGCCCAATCGAACAGCGCGGGCGCTGATACCCTTCACCCAAAGCCGGTCGGTGAGCGCTCGATACTCACAGAAGTCACGGCGTACACTAGTCATGTGATGGCTGGCGCCGCTGTCGGCCAACCACATCCACGTTTCCCCATCGCGCTCGAACATGTGTCGAGCCTCGGAGAATGGCCTCGCAGGGGTGGCTGTCACGTCCATGACCGCCGGAAAAGCAACCGGGGAGTCCACTTGCGCAGAGTTACCTCCGGTGTTGTTGACGGGGCACTCGGACCTGCGATGGCCCTTCTTACCACAGCCATAGCAAACACCACGAAAAATTCTCGCTCCGCCTCTGCCATATGAGGTACGACGAGTAGTCGCAGCTCCTTGAAGAGATTTCAGTTGGTCTTGGAGCTCGGAGACTTGCCGCTTCAAAAGTTCAGTCGTTGAGTCATCATGAGACGCTGCAAAAGCCGTAGGTGTTGGGGGCTGCGTTGTATGTGATTGCGCACGACTCTCGATGCGCATGCCCTTTTGACGAAGATCACGCTTGACAGTATCTATGCTGAGGTCGTGTACGTCCCACGTGTCGGTGATGGAGTGGTATTCGCTGCGCAGGCCCTTCACCAAGTACATGATGATACGCCGGTCGTGGACGACATCCCCAACTCGGGCAAGCTGTCGTTGCAGTCGAACTAACCGGTTCAGGTACTGAATGCCGCTCTCGCCGTCCGCTTGCGGCGTCTCCAAGTCCTGCAATAGTTCCGTACACCGGTAAATACCATCGTCCTCATAATGATTGACTAACGCAGTCCATGCAGTGTGGCCGCAGGTCTTGTCATCCTCGCTAACATTCTCGACAATGGAAAGGTCGTCCTCCGGCAGCGCAAGAATCAATGTGGAGTACATGTCGACTTGTTGTTGAGAGGAAGCGGCACCATCCGACGACAAAGCCGGAGCCCACTTTTGCATCAAGTCAAATGCACGGAAACGTTTCTTCCACATGTCAAAATCTCGTCTCTCCCCACTGAACTTGGGTAGTTTCACGGAGTCCATAGCAGGTATGTCGGATGCGCTCGCAAGAGCACCAGAAAATCAAGAAAAATGCCAACAAGAAAAGCACCAAGTATCGGTGAAGAGGCGGGCAACACGGCTCAGAAAAGGAGACGACAAAGGGCTGACCGAACACGCAGTTGTACTCCCGGAGTCTATACAGCCAAGGCAATCAGAAACGAGTCCCAGAAGGTCGGTCAAGTGACGTCGTACATGAGTGCTAGTACACTTGTGGTAAGATGCCTTTCCAAAAATTCAGCCGGACCACTATAGGCTTTCACGAGAAAAGAAACTGGCGGCTGACAAGCTCCGGAAGCGAATAAAATTCCAGAAAGCGCCAAGCTATAACAAGGGAAAGCAAGCCGATCTTCACGTCACACGAGACGGCGTTCGGGGGTTCAAGCCGGCTCCAAGCGACACAAACAAGTCGCTACCAGCCGGGTATCGAAGTAAAGCTACAAACACAAGCAAGAGCCAGCCACTTTGTGAGCCAGCCGCACCTCACGTATCGTGCGACACCACAAAGGTCTACCACTCTTCGAGAAGCAAGCTCTAGGTTCCAGTCAAGAGAAATGACTCCAACAACTAGCAGCTAGAGGGCCCATAACCTGTCAAAGTTGAGGGGGTAATAAAGAATGCTTACACTCGGTGAGTGACACTGCATGTCATCTCACCCTCAGCAAGTGCCTAGCACTTGCCTATCACAGGACACGCACTCACCTTGTGGTGAGCACACGCCAACATATATTCTGAGCCTTTAGATGATATCTAACGCTCAGCAACTTGCCACCATCAGCAACCTAATCCTCTCTATTGCTGATTGGCTTATCATCTTATTGTGCTGAGTCACAGCCGTACTATCACGATGCTACTCGACCAACATTGTTGTGTAGCAACTTGATTGCCACACAAAACCATGTCTCGCAACATGTTCAACGGGCCCTATATCCACCAGTATGTCGCTCATCGGGAGGCCATGCCCCGAGCGGAGACGGTCGGCGTTGCTCATTCGAGCTACCGACCCATCCTGTTTTGCGGTTTAGTAGTACTTTAGTAGAACCTTGGAATTTATTACTGTCTTTAGTGACGGTAGGATAGATACGTTTTGCGTTTTGGTGTTTCTCATCATGAGTGCGTTAGTACTCTTGTTTGTATATTTCAAAGTATGTGTCGGCATGCAAGCGTGTGTGTATGTGCGTATGTGTTTTCCGCGCCATCGTGTTTTTTCAGTCGTCTTACTGTTTGCGAGCATGTGATTGTGTATGTATATGGTGGTGTGTATGCACGTATGCGAGTGCTTTTGTACTATGTTGTGTGTATCAATTTTACTATTTTGTGCATGTGAATTTGCGTGTGAATTAAAAATAGCGCATGTGTATGCTTGGAAACTAATTGTAATGCCGTTGCGGCGGCCGGCGGCTTATGCATTTAACGAAAGCTTGCCCGAGACACTCGTTGCCCACCGCCAAGTGCACAACCACAGCTTGAACCGAGTCAATTTATGTCGTAAAAAATTACTAGATGGTGCGAATACTTATACCTCAATTGGTTACTTACTCGACTTTTTCTGGAGAGTTAATCCTTTGCGGTGAATTTTTGCGTGCACGTTGAAACATCGGCATACCATTAATGGATGAGTGTGAAGCATGATAATTGTTGTGCATGACGTGTATTAGGTACACCTAGAGGCACCGAGGATCCGGAGAGTGACCCCCACATAGACTGTTATTGCGAGTATTGCCAGCTACCGCGGGGCTCAACTTGCGTGTTGCCACCGTTTTTGACGTGGTCAAAAGGCAAGCTATTATTGACAAACGTGTGAATCCCCGCTTCGCAGCCCTAAATATATCATGTCCAAGTTCATCAAACCCGGTCGTATCAACGGTAAAGAGCGTGAGTATTACCCCAAACATCGTGGACTTCTTCTTAGAGTACGAAACGAAGAGGGGATGGCGTGCATGGTGCCCTCCATGCCTCCTTTCAACCGCCGACTTGTGCACCCGCTTTTGGCTCGGCTGGTCACTCTATCCCTTCCCAAGTACTTTTCGGGTGTGCTCGCCCCTTGCTTGGAGACATCGCTACGTGCGTGGGGAGTGAAGAGCATGACGGGATGGCTTTGAGGCATAGGCGCATGACATGCGGTGGGTGTGGAGGCGAGTGACACCGGCGTAAAAGCTCAAGTGCTCAAGGGTTATAAGTTAGCCGCCCACTCCTCACAACAATGGGGCGGTGATGCCATTTTCTAGTGGTTTGGGCTACTATCAGACTAGCTGTGTCTGGACGTGTGTCTTGTCCAAAATTTAGTATATTATGTAGTTGTTACATCCGTGTTACGCAACCGCCATGTGTTGGTGAGCCTGCAGCATGAAGAATTTGTAATAAATCAGAAACATGTTGTTTCACACATACATATTTATATATTCCGGGGAATATTCATACGTATGCTGAGAAACCGGGTTATTCCCGAGGAACCGCATAAATTCTCCCCATACTTCAATTTAAAAAAGTCTTACAAGAAAAATCAGGCAGCGGAGACCAAAAAATCGTTATATTGATTACAAGAAAAACTAGATGAGCACGGACAGGGAAAGTGGGAGGGGAAACAAAAGGGACCAACAGACAAAAAAATCGCCTACGAATCAAACGAATTAAAAGATGCTTATACAACAAAAAGCAGCATAGTAAGCCACCAAGCAGAAAGAAGAAAGGAGGGAAAAACCACCATCCAGGAAGCGGAGACCACCGAAATGAAATAAAGAATAAAATTAGAGGAAAAACCTATGTATGAGCCCGAGGAACAAGGAGGCGTGCCACAGCGTCAGCACTGCCCTGCTACCAATTGAAGGAAATAGCGTCGCCCGGTCGATGATGATGATCTCAAGGTTTGTTACGCACTTCTGCTCTCATCATCATCATCGTCATCTCATCATCATCATCAGCATGCCTGCAAAACGCGCCGCCGCCTGCAGACGGTGTTGGTGCGGACTTACCTACCAGTCCCATATCCCGGGGGCGCAAAAAATAAAATGAAGTAGTATAATGAAAATAATAAAGGGTACGGGTACCGGTACCAGCGGAGTCGCTAGTATGTTACTTTTAGTTGGGTTTCTTCTCGCCCCCCGACTGACGCGTATGGCGAAACCTCGCCCGCTTCCACTCCTCGAACAGGTGAACACTCGCCCGATATGATGCGATCACCGGCGCAGCTCCAAACACCGCGCGCTGTCAGCACGCCAAACCCTTAGTAATCCTTAGTAGTATTATACCGCCCCTCGAGCAGCACCGCACGCGCCGACGGGGCCACTGCCGTGTAGCGCATCACACCTCCCCACCCCCCCAGGATCCAGCAGCACCTGGCGAGATGAAGTACGGAATTTACCTGGAGCAGAAGTCTCGCCCGGAGTGGCGGCAGCACTACCTGGACTATAAGCGGCTGAAGGACCTGATCGAGCAGGCGGTGAAGGAGGACAGCGAGCGGCCGGGCGACGCCAACTACAGCCTCCGCGTCACTTCCCTCACTGTCGCGCGCCCCGATCGTTCCAAAGAGGAGGGCGCCCATGAACGCTTCTGCACCCTACTCAGTCAAGAGGTGCTTCCCGTCTCCAGCTCCCCTACTAACCTCAATACCCGCCCACCCTAGGCCCAGAGGTCTCTCGCCCAGTTCGAGTCTGCTCGACAAGCACAACACTTGGGTTTCCCCAAAGAATCATGGCGTTTTTCACATGCATTATTTCAAACCTTTTGTTCTTAGCCCCTTTTACTCGTTGTCGCCTCTGGGGTAGCTTGTTCTACGGTGAGGGAGCCTCCCCGGCAGCGTGCTTGCCCCGCCTTCAGCCCGACGGCGCCTACCCTTCGACACTAAATCACACTTTCGTTCCTCTCTCGCACACGTAATTTTTCACTCAAAGAAAGACACACACACACACACACACACACACACACACACACACACACACACACACACACACACACACGCAAACACACACACACAGACGCACGCACGCACGCACACACACAGACATGTACACACACTATAAGAAGAATCCCTACGCCGTGTCGTGCCCGCTCGATGAAGCCTGGAGACTGACATCGCCTGACGGCTTTTGCCCGAGGTCGATAGCATTTCGGATATATATTCATATAAATATATATTTCCGGGTTTCCGACGCACTAACTCACTCACTCACCCGCCCCCCTCGAGATGGGCTGTGACCTCCGTCACGTCAATCCACGCCCTCCACTCGCTAACTCACCATCTATACCAATGCGCAGATTGACAAGATCGCCAAGTTCGTGGAGTCGCTGGTCCAGTCCATCCGTAGCGACATGGCCACGCTGTCGGCCGCCGTCGACGGCGACCGCAGCAACAAAGCCGCCCACGAAAAGGTGCGATCCGCGGCAAACACCCCGCCCCTCTCTCCCTCTTCCACACTGTAAGTCCTCCTTCAGCACTAAAGGCAGCGACGGCTCCCCCGCGTAGGAGGCGAAGCGCATCGGTGACGAGTTTCTCGCGCTCGAGAAGTATGTTAACCTGAACTATATGGTGCGTCCCACCGTAGCTCCTTTCGTTCTCTCATATGTCCTCATTTGCAGAATGTCCTTAGAATTTTTTCAGGTTAGGGGGCTGAGTTCTTGCTTGTCAATGTGGCTGCTTTGGCGAACGTGCTCATCAATGTGCAGGGGTTCCACAAGATCCTGAAGAAGCACGACAAGAACCTGCCGCACAAGCCTGTGCACCAGTTTTTCATTAACATTCTGAACAATCAACCCTGGGCTATGGGTAACTACTCCGACCTGCTCGTCAAGCTCTCCAATGTTTACTCCAAACTGCGCGGCGATGTGGCAGCCAAGAAGAACGAGGATGCTGCGCAGGTCAGCCTCTGTTGCCATGAAATCATTGGTGGTCGTCGTTGGTGCAGTTGGTTGCTCCTATCGATGTTGGTGTTGCTGTGCTGGTGTCATGTCATGTTGTATTTCTGCTGGACTGTGTTTAGGCTGTTGGGTTTGCGCTTTGCTTGCTGTTGTGGTTGTGTAATATTGTGGTTGGGTTGTGGCTAGGCTTGTTGTGTTGTGCCGCGTTTTGGTGTGGTGTCCTGCACTGCGTTGTGCTGCTGGGTGTGTTGCGTTGTGTTGTTGTTATGGTTGTTATTGAGAGGTGGAGATGAAGGGCTGAGCACTGTCCCTTTCAACGCTGCTCGTGCCACACTCAACGCAGGGCTTTGTGCGCTCCACCACGAAGTATTGGGTGCGCACTGCGGATGTGTCGACGGTGAAGCAGATGGTGCTGCAGCACATGCCCATCTTCCAGTTCAACAAAGACGACTTTGCCGGCGATGCGCAGCTCCTCAACTCCGTATACCTCGACAACAGGTGCCTCCTCTATCGCCCTTCCTCACATCTTCTATGAGGTGCTCACTTTTGCTCGACATAGCATGCCACGAGGGCATGCTTTATGCGTGTTGCATAGGATTTTATGATGATCTTGTGAATAGAACACTCTCCAATGGACCCTAACCTTCAGCAAACCTTCAGCAAAGAACCGGCGTCGCGTTGACACTCATGTTAAAAGGGGGCTAGTAATGCGTGTGCTGTGGGGATTTGCTCTTTTTGGGGCGGCTTGCATGAAACAGGGTTTTCATCTTGTCAGTTATGGGTTTATCGGGGCCTTAGGTCATTTGGGTCTAAAACAATTTCTGGATTTCCAAACTGTTCCTTAACAATGCATTATTGTAAAGAAGTCAGCTCTGATTGTATGTTGACATGACTTTGATTCGATTACGTTCATCCAGTGCCTATTTGCATGCAAATTCGGCTCAATTTTAATGAATTGCACTACATAGAATAAAACACTGAAAAATGACATTCATGTGTGGGCGCTATTTCGTTTTTGGGCGACAGTTCTGGATGTGCACTTTTGCTCGCACAGCATGAATTATCTTACTAGGAGAGTACTGTCTGCATACACCTGTGTGCCTGACACCCTTTCCCTCGATCGCCCCTCTCAGTTCGCTGGAGCTCTATCATGGCCGCTTGGACAAGAAGCCGCTGGCCATTGCGATGCGCATCCGGTGGTACGGCCCCAGCGACCCCAACGTCGTCTACTTTGAGCGCAAGACGCACCACGAGAGCTGGACGGGGGAGGAGAGCGTGAAGGAGCGTTTCGAGATCGAAGCAAAGAACGTCATGCCCTTCCTGCTGGGCACCTTCAAGGTCAGGCAGAGAGGTTTTTTTTTTTTCGTTTTTGGTGTGGAGGAGATCATATCAGGCTTTTGTGTTAGGGTTTCACGTTTATGGCTATACAAATAGGATTTCATTTATACGCCAAGAGGTCCGCCTTAGTTAAACATGATTTATCTCTTAATGATGTATTTATTTTTCAGGAGGGGGTTAACATGAAGTGATTACAATGTGTAGATTAGGGTTTAGACTGATTTTTTGTTCGGGGCTCCGTCCTTTCCCCTGACGTCGCTCCGCTCCGCCTCACTAGTTGGAGGACGCAATCAAGAACTTGCACAGCCGCGGGAAGGGGAAGGACGCGAATGACAAGTTCAAGAAGATCTTTACCGAGTGCCAACAGGCGGTGGACTCCAAGCAGCTGCTGCCCCTCGCCCGCACGCAATACATGCGCACCGCTTTTCAGGTACACACGCGCCACAATCGCATCTCAACGGCTGAGAAATACTTCTCTAAACTCCTTTGAAAAACTGATATTATATCCGTACATTGATTCAAACATTTTGGAATCTCTTGTCCGTCGAAGCACTGAGACGGTGGATGGAAACGAACTACTGGGGGAGTGTTTGATTTATTTTGCATCCCATATGATCTGCGTGTGTGTGGGGGGGGGGGGGGGATGTGTGTGTGTGTGTGTGTTTATGTGTCTGCCAGGATGTTACATGTTCTGTGGCGCTACTCTACTTTCTCATCCATACCTCGGAATTCGTGATTTATGTGATTTTAATACTTCGCGAATGAAAAAGAAACATATTATATCAGCCTCTCGTTCAAAGCATTGCTCGATTGTTATTCACAGCATGCTAGTGACAAGATCAGTATGATGTGCAGAGAATCATCTAAGTCACGCTGGTTCTACGAATAGACCCTCAACCCCCCCCCCCCCCCCCCCCCCCCCCCCCCCCCCCACACACACACACTTAGAAACAGACAGACACAGACACGCGCGCACACACACATCCACACACACACACAGAGAGCCAAACGTTCACAACTACATTTTCACAGATACGCACACAGTCAAACGTTCACAACCACATTTTCACAGATACGCACACACCCAGCTAGCCACCCACCCACGTACACACGCGCCTTTACACACACACACACACACACATGTACACACAGCCGCACGCACCCACACATGCACACACAGTCAAACATGTACACTCATGCGCTTGCGCGCGCGCAAGCACACAACTTACAAGCGTTTGGCCCGATTGTCCTTATCATCAAATGCATCAATATTCATGCACTAGCAATTGACTCCATGAAATGCAGTGGCAATACAAAATTTTGTAGTTTCGCCGCGTTTCTTCAACTTCAACTGATTAAGGATATTATTCACGTCAATTATTCAGGCAGTGTGTACAAGTCACCCTCAGGGGGCACCTATCTGAGCATATTTGGATGTAAAGGAATATTTAACTTCGCTGACTCGCATTGAATTTCAACTCACCGTGGCAGTCCTTCAGAGCATGCTTAGATTTTTTGTTGCAGCCCAGATTCATAGTGGTTACTGCTTGATTGCGCTGACCTTTGGGCCCCCTTTGGACCCCTTTGGTTTTTTCCTTTACGCAGATTCCCTTTGACTCCACCGTCCGCATGACGCTGGACACCAACCTGTGCATGATCAAGGAGAACCCCGAGGAGGGGCCCTCCTGCCTGGAGGCCAACCGCTTTTACCGCGACCCCAGCCTGCCGATCCAGAGCTCCGAGATCACGCGCTTCCCGCACGCCGTGCTGGAGGTCAAGCTGAGCCTGAAGCAGGGCGAGAGCGCGCCGGCGTGGGTGAAGGAGCTCATCGACAGCGGGCTGTTGACGGAGGTGCACAAGTTTAGCAAGTTTATCCACGGCTCGTGCACGCTGTACCCGGAGATGGTGCAGAGCGTGCCGTACTGGGTGGACGACGAGAGTGTGCGGCCCAGTATGATAATGAGCGCACCGCGCGGCGCGGGCGTCACCCGTCACGCGGGCAGGGCTGCAGGTGACCCCTCTCACCCCCCTCACTCCCCACCTCTTCACGTTAAACGCTAACCATTTATGAAATTCCTGTGACCTCGAAGCCGTGCGTGGCATGCATACTTGGCATTTTTTTGTTTGTGTTCGGTTTGGTTTCAGAGCTGTACACACTCGGAAATTCAATCTGTTCAGATGATTCGGCGCTGCATACAACATTTAAATTACAGATTTATTTTCGGAATAGGGGTCGATGAAAGATGTCTTTCGACTCCGGCGACGAAGAATGTCGTGTCTGATATCTCGGCGTTTAGTTTTTATCTGAATTGGTCACCACTTGTGTGGCTATCCATCTGTCTGTGCCCACCCCAGACGGCCATTGCCGGTGTCACACTCACCGAAGCACCATTACTCGAGCTGTATGAACAATATAGCAGGCCACGATGTTGGGATGCTGTATCAGTTCTCGTTTGCTGTTTAATTCGTTGCCAGCCTCGTAACCCTGAACCTCAGATCCTTAGTATGCCTGCCTGGTCCCAGGCTTAGCTGATGTTGCAAATGTCAAGGGAATCGGATTACCAACCATTCCCCCATTTGTCTCTTTCCTCAGAGAAACAGAGGGGGCAGACGGCAAAAGCTCCACTGATCTTTATGCGTTGCAATAAACTAAAGAGGATTCTTGAAATGATTTTCGGCCTTTTCTCATTTTACTCAGTTCTGCCTTTCCAAAAGAAGTAAAGGTGTATGTGTTTGTGTGTGTGCGCGCGCGCGCTTGTCCGTGTGAGAGAGAGGGAGTGCAGGGAGGGGGTGTTAAGGGTACACTTCTTTTCGCTGGACATGTACATGGGCAATGTGGCGAGTGTTTTTTTTTGTGTCCTGAGCGTCGGGGTTATGCTGTTGCGCAGGCGGCACCCTGGAGCCCAATCACCCTCTGCTGGGCAGCCAGCCCCGCATCCAGATGATCAATAACCCCGCGGACGAGGCGCGCATCGCGCGGATCCGGCAAAAGGCGCTCCGCGCGCGCGATTGCTGCCCCGTCGCGCTCTGTGACACCCTGCTGGGCGTCAACAACTACCCGCTGCCCAACGTCCCGCAACGCATCGAGCCCAAGTCCTTCTTCGCCAACGAGCGCACCTTTCTGTCCTGGCTCAACATGAGTATCACCATCGGCTCTATCGCCACCGCGCTGTTGGGCTACAGCGGCACCACCAAGCGCTCCCACGCCACCGGCCACTTCACCGACTACACCGTCGACCTCCTCTCCCTCATCCTCCTCCCTCTCTCCATCGTCATCGCCTGCTACGCCCTCGGCGTCTTCTTCTGGCGCGCCAGCTCCATCCGCGGCAAGCGGGTGGAGCAGTTTGACGACCCCAAGGGCCCCATGATGCTCGCCTCATGCGTCATCCTCGCCCTCACCGCCATGTTCTTCCTCAACCTTGTCGACCTCGTGCGCAGCACGCTCTAAAGCCTCCCCTACCGCCCCCCTCCACGCTTTCCACCCGTGCTCGGGCTCAGTTCAAACGCCGCAGCCGCAACGGCGCAACAGCAGCAGCAGCAACAGCAGTAAGAGGCAGGTAGGGCGGGGCGCGAGCCGTCCATACGATGCGTTCTGCGGGTGCATTCTGCCACCATTTAATTCAGTTATGTTGTTTTGTTCTGGGCGTTTGACACCTCACTCCCGTCCGCACTCATTCACACGCAACTATACACGCACAAACACACACACACACACACAAACACACCACCCCACCCCACTCACACACTCATCCTTTGTAACTACTAAAAGACGCACAGATAAACTCACGCGCACACCTTCGTTTTCACAAATAGGCACAAACGCACACAAACACGCGCGCGCACACACACACACACACACACACACAGACACACACAAGCGCAAGCAAATAGACGCATAAGCGCATTCCTTTACACTCTCACACCTTTACACACACACACACACACACACACACACACACACACACACATATTGAGCTAGTCTCCCCCTGTCCTTTCCCCTGACGCACATGCACGCAACGTCCCGCTGTGGCTCCCCCTCCGTTACACACACATGAGTATTCTATCTTTCTCAGAGCGCGTGAATTGAAAACCCTCTCCTGGACCCCTTTTATGTTAGAAAACTTGTTCCCGTGTTAGAACTAACGAAAGTCCTCGCTTCGACAAATTCTGCAAAGCCTGTTATGCAAATTATTGGCCCACGTGTGCACCAACAGCCACGGAGTTACCCCTCCTCTCTCCCCTTTTTCGGATACTCACTTTGCTAGTTGATTTCCTCACCCATCCAAACACACGCAGCACCAATCCGCGCACACACACGCACTTCCTCGGGCTCTCTCCCCCACTGCCAGATCTCGCACGTTTCCACACTCGTGCATTCGCGACATCGCCCGTCCTGCACATGCGTTCCCATTCAAGCACAATTACAAGAGCCCACCCCATGCACCAACACGAGAACGCTGCAAGCGAAAGTGAATTTCTTAACTCCCGCTGCACAAAGCGCTGTCATGGCATGCACAAGCCCATTTCCTTCGGCATTTTTTGGAACGCGTTGGGTGCCAGCTTGGCTGTGTATTTCCTGAATGTAATTTAGCTCTCATTCCAGGTCATACTGTTTCTGCGGCAGTCATTGTTTCGCGACAAAATCAGAAAGAAATACACACACACACACACACACATGGATACACGCGCGCGCACGCACAGGCACAAACACACGGCCACACAGACGTAGCCACACACACACACACGCGCGCTGCGATGACGAGCAAGCTACCGCGCGCATTCATGCCTGTGAATGGCTTATCATTTACATGGACACGCGACCATACGGTTTTCATCACAGTGATGTGCATATGAAAGAGCAGGTCCTGAGGTGCACTGCTATGTGGTGGACCAGTGACGACAAGGACCTCTCCGAAAGTGACACGTTACACGGTACCTGACACTCACGGGTTGGCTATTGATTTCCGAAGGCATTGGGGGCGTGAGGAATAGTGAGACGGGCGAGACGGGGGATAGGGCGGCCCCCTATCGCTGCTTGCCCGGCTGCCCCGTTACCTCCTCCTCCGTGATGTTATACTTTTTCATAAACTGCGAGACTCGGCCCGCGGTGAGGTCGACCTCGCTGATCTCCGGGTTCCAGGAAGGATGGTTCAGCGGGTCTTTCTGCAGTTTGTACGGTTTTACTCGGTTGGAGACGGTGCCCAGCTCGAAGGAGGCGCCGTTGGTGAGCACCACCCTCATCGTTCGCATCAGCGGGTGGATCCCATGCCGCACCATCGCGCCAAGCTCACGCGAGAGCAGCAGGAAGCAGTTCTGTTACACACTTTTCGCCCCGCCGTGCCTCGTCGGAACCGGAAAGCCTTTTTTCTGGCGGCGGCCTCAATAGAGGAAGGCTGCGCTTGTTGATGAGATTGAATCTTCACCGGTTTTGTGTCTGGATGCAGTGGTGCTTGGGACTCAGCGCTCAAGCGACGCAAATATCAAAAGACCCGACAGCACAGGACTGGTTCCATAGACGCGGTGATAGAAAGGCTACGGGGGGTGGAGCAGCAGTGTCTAGTAGCTGTTGTTGAGTGTCGATGAGTTGACGGCCGCCTCCCAACGACGACGACAACAAAGCGGTATTATTTTAAACAATACCCCGTACGTACTCTATAAAATGTAACATCGAATAGAGACATATCCCATGCTGACAACGCGGTGATCTTCGAATTTAGTCCTAGTAGAGACAAAATCGATACCGACACAAATGGAATAACTTGAAATGATGCAGCCTCTTTCGGTCAGAAAAATCGATTAATGTACAGCAAAATTGTTGTACGGGAGTAAATAAATGTGCTCACTGGCGCCCTTAATCACGGGCACCTTCTGATCACTGAGCGTCTGCATCGCTGACAGTCACATTTGTTTGGCTTGTTAGTCGTGACGTGGCCTTGAAAATAGCGACAATCGTCTTTGCACAAGCTGAAGATGCTTTGAATAGAAAGGCGTCTGCGGAAATGCGGGCCTTTCTCTATGTGCGCGCGTCTGTGATTCTTTCTGATCATCGAAGGGAATAAGAATGGCTGCCCCAGAAACAACTGCATGCCCTGAAGTGAGAGCGAGCTAGTCGACGGTAATCACACAGTTGAGCTGGCACCCTAGCATTCCGGGCAATACCCAAGGGAGCGCCTTTGTGTATACAATGACAACACGTTATGCAGCAGCTAATTCAGAATTGGATTTGCATGACACTGCGTGCGGCTTCACGAATACGACTATTCTTCGGACCAAGCATGTCGTGCATGCTCAAGAGCAGTGAATGGAGCTCAACCAGCTTTTATGTAATCGAATACGACAATACTAACCCCCACCGCCGCCTTTCCTGACGTTTCCACACTTGAGTGAATGAAAAAGTCGTTTGATCATGGCATATCGCACTGTGCAAACAAACTCAGCCGAGTTCGCGTCAAAAATGGATGTATCCCAAAATGCCATGCGATCTCCCAGCCCTCGCACAATCACCCACGCTCTCTTCCCCTCATAAATTTGCCGGCCCATTCATTGGAGCTGCTGGACTTGGATACCGTGTGAGAATGCAATGTGCTGAGGGATATGGGGCGCTGGAACATGTGGATTCGACGGAAAACGGGAAGCGTTAAAGGGGTATGCTACTTATGGATGGATGGATGAAATTTACACATCATTTGTCGTCTTCAAATGATGTGGGGACACTTTCTGACACAACAGCACAGCACGAGAGGGTCAGCACATCGAAAAATACGCAGAATGGCAGAGTGCTGCGTGCTGCAACGGATGGTAAGGGTTATGAATCATGTGCTGGCAGTACTTGCGTGCTATACATGAGAGAGAGAGAGAGAGAGAGAGAGAGAGAGAGAGAGAGAGAGAGAGAGAGAGAGAGAGAGAGAGAGAGAGAGCATACCTCTTATGTGCGAAGGACGCCAGCGCCAACTCACAGCTTGAAGCCGGCGGCCTCAAACTTTGCCACAGCGGACTTAGCCAGAGGCTGTGTGTCGCCGTCCATGGAAGGAACGTGCTTTGCGAGTGCGGGCACGACCTTCTCCAGCCGGGACTGCAGGTCACGGGAGCCGGGGTAGTTGGCGCCGAGCAAGGTGAGACGAATCAGTGCGGTGCCCGCGCTTTTGGGGTCCAGGTTGGCCATGCCTCGCTCCAGCAGCTCGGTCAGCTGCGCGGTGCTGGTGGTAGCCAGAATGCTCTCGCTCATCTCACCCGCCAGGGCCGCGAAGCCACGGGTACTGCCTGCCAGTATGTGGAAACAGCCGACGGCGAGGGGCGCCGCTGTGGCCGTTGCGGACAGAGGAGCCGAGTTTAGGGCACGAGCGGTGGCCCGCAGCGCCGGGGCGGCGGAAACCAAAGAGCGGCACACGCGGGAAGCCATCACGGCGATTTGTGTATTGCAGCTGGAATGGAGGCCTGGCTGAGGTGGAGGAGACAGTAGGGCGGATGGGGCGGGTGGAGGACGGTCTACGACGAAGGGCTGGAGGACGGTGCTCGTGCCGGTGATGGGGTCAGTGGTGGGCGAGATAGGCGTGGGGTTTGACGAGCAGCGATTGGTAGGGCTTTCGAAAGCCAGTGTAAGGTAGGGCTTCGCAGCTAATGCGCTAGGGTATTTCCCTACCAGCATACTGTACGGGGTACGCCAATCGAGAGCCACTACGGGTACTTGTACCAGGCGCGGAATATGTTGGCCGGGCGGACTGTGGAATAGCGATAATTGTTTACAGAACGCACTTCCGGCTGACCCGGCTGCTTTCTCTCGGCGCTCCCGCAGATATGTCGACTCTCGCCCTTAGGCCTTAGATGGATTATGTCTATTATGCAATAGACAGGGCGTACATCTGCTAGACTGCGACCAAGTCCAGCAACTATTATATCCCTTAGGCACTTATTATGTGCTGCCATTCCAAAGGAACTCGCAAATATTTCGATATGAGCGATCGTCATAAATACGAGCATCACTCTCCGACATATCAACTATGAGTACGCCCCCCCCCCTTCCTTGCAACGTTTCTAATAGAATAGTAACGACACAACTTGAGAGTTGAAACCTAATTAACTAAAATCGTCGTTGGATCGTCACGCCGTGCGGCATGTCGACCACTCTAAATGACATATGGTGACGTGTACACGCGACTAGCTAGACGAGTGATTGGGATATTAGTTAGCCTAGTCCTCGGTGTGTTTCCGGGCGCCTCGGAAGTGTAGAGGGGCATAAAACACATGAAGCCCACTATTATCGATCCTAGAGACTCGCTGGTCTACTCACCGCCGACGCAACAAAGCTCGGCGACATAATAGATCCCGGGGTACCGTGATATCTTCGTATCACAACAAGCCATCTTTTCACGAAGCCGCATACGTCCATGCATATAGTCTTCTCACACTTAGGGGGCGGTATATGGGAGGAATACAATAAGCACTAGTACATTGCGCCATGTATGAAAAATAAATTACAACAATACCTACAAACTAGACCGGCTGCTGTCTAACGGCTGTCCGTTGTTAAGCCATTTAGGATACTAAAGAGCAAACATTGAGCCGGGTACTATTCCACCAGGTACACTTATCGACACACCTATTTGCAAGGTGTGCCGACGTTCCTCGGAGGTGAAAACGGTAAGCAACCGCAGTATTTGACATACTTCCCCCGCCTACGCAGTAACAACAAATGTAATTTTGTAACCAAGAAATCAGATATAAAAATTAGAGCCACTTGTCAAGAAATCAAAAATAAAACTGCTGCTAGACCTTTACGATGCACGGCCCGCTCATCACACCGAACCGGGGTGCCGACCGGCCTAGGCCGATATGTGTTCGAGAGGGGCGACGCGGGTCAGCATAATCTAGCTCCCGCGTGACTTCGGTCTTGCCGGAGAATAGAGGGGAAAGGCTAGCAGACCACCCCTCCCTCACGCGGTCGCTCGACGATCCCGCCGTCGCATCCCGTACGCCCCGCCCCAAGGTCGTAGCCGCTCCTCCCGTCGCGACTTTCCTCCTAGTCGAGGTCTCCCGTCACCTCGAGGGCAAGTGGGGGGACCAAGACTACCAACCCCCGCTCTGAAAAAATCCCGGTCCATTTCCTTGGTCTTTTGTCTGGCACCCGGGTACCAGTTTGGAAAACAAGCCAACGGTTTTACCCTCCACCCACCGATCGCGCGTCCGTCAAGCATCCTTGTTTCGAGTGCGAGCATCCGCGTTGACCCGGGCTCGCACTCTCTTACATTAGATGTGCATGTCGATAGTGGGTAACGGTGGGGTAGGGCATGATCACCGTTGCCGGATCCAAAAAGGCCGCGAGGTTACGGAAATTATTCAAGATTCCGCAAAGAGTTTTCCGGCGGCGGTTTTTCTTGAGGATAATCCCGCCGCTAGACCTCGCCGCTCTTCCCGTCGCGACAGTCCTCCTAGTTGTTTGTGTCGTGCTACCCCCCCCCCCCTCGGGTCAGCTCGACGTCAACATGCCGGTCGACGTCGTGTAGCGAGCGCCCTTCACTCGCGTTGCTTCCCGGATGTCTACCGCCTTCTCCAACACTGATAGATATAGTGAATGTGTAAGCAAATGCAATGGCTGTTGGCAAAGGCAAGAGGAGTAGTGATAGCAGAAAGTAATATTGAATAAGCTGTTGGTCCTTTCGAGGTCTTATACGCGGCTAACTTGGCTGAGGGCATGCTGAATACATACGTATAGGGATGTAACGGGTTGTTGTGGGCCGTAGATGGGCCAAGTGTTGTCGTAACATTGTACAAATATAACTAATATGGGGATATTATGTACATGGTTGCTACAAGGCTGCTGTCATAGTTACTAATGATGAGTTTGCTATGTTATGTAAAACGTTGTATTGGTTGGTACATGGCTGTATTGTTGGCACTAGTTGGGTCTTGATGTAGATCTAGTATTCCTACCCCGCTCAAACAAGTCGTGGTCGCGTTTTTCGGAATGGAGAGCGGAAGCCGCACCGGTTATTGACTGTGGTGCTGGAGATATATGGGCTGGCGGAATAGTCGAGCGAGAGCTTAGCTAAAGCGGGCAAAGTCGCGAAGCGCCTACACGTGCTTGAGGTTGGCATACCGCTTCCAAGAGTCGTGTGTGGTATCGTAGCCGGCCTAATGCGTGAGGAAATCAAGACGTGGTCCTCGATGGCTGCGATCGTCCGGCGAGTGGACAATGCGGAAGTCCAGAATACTATCCACGATAAACTCATCATGTGGGCCATATATGCGGGGGAGGTGCAGGCGGTAGGCTTGTGCCGAAACTCTTGCAGAGATGGCATATGGGCAAATGAAGCGTTCGCGAAATTTGGCACATGGTTGGTTGCGTAGCGAGAGGTTAGTTGTAGAGAGCCAAACGAAGTCATTTTCTGCGAGCTCAAATGGTTTGGTGCGGCGGTTGTGATACGTGGTTTGGGAAACATCGGCAAGTTTGAGTTGTTCGGAAATCAAGGCGCGAATGTCATGACTTTTGGCAATGACACCCAAGGGGGCAGAGGTCGATATCTTGGTGAGGAGATTGGCAGGTGTTAAGAAGGGTTTTAATCCGTAAAGTGCTTCAAATGTTGAAACGTTTATGGCGGAATGTACCGTGTTGTTGTAGGCCATAAAGCAAATTCGGCAAGTGACAGACAGTTAAATCAATCGGGATGTTGATGGTGAACAAATGAACGGAGTATGTGCTCGGTTGTACGGCGTGTGCGTTCGGTTAGGCCATCGGTGTGTCGGTGGTATGAGCTGGATTTGTTTTTTTTTACATAGATTTAAATTGTGTTTGCCAAAATGTGGAGGTAAATTTTGGATCGCAGTCGGAAATGATAGTTCGTCGAAGGCCGTGGTGGCGGTAAATGTTGTCAAGGAACACGCGAGCGAGTTGAACGAGAGGCGTTAATGTGAACTGAGCAAGGGATGAAGTGGGCATGTTTAGTAAAGGACTCAACAAAGGTTGTAATACAATTAGAACCATCAACAGTGAGCAAGCCGGTTATAAAATCCATGCTTATAATTTTGCATGGGTGTGTTGCTTTATGAAGGGGGAAAACTGAGCCAAGCGGTTTAGTAGTGAGAGCCTTAATGCGTTGAGATGTGGAGCAAGTTTTACAAAAGTATATAACGGACTTTCGCATCCGTGGCTACCTTAAAATTGTTGAAACATTGAGTAGTGTGCGGTTGGGATCGGTTGTCCGGCGTTGTAATGGTACTCGGTAAGAATGAGGCCGCGTAAGTAAATGTCACTTAGTAAACAAATGTTATCGGCCATCTAGTAGAGGTTGTCGGAGGTGTCAAAGCGAACGCCGATAGGGAGGGTCGAATTGTAAGATGTAGTGTCTAACGCATATTTAGATCGATTTTTATGAATTATAGCGTCATTCGTCTGAAGGTGAAACATGGAAGACACAAATTGTGCATGTCTTCTAAGGCTTTGTAGAAAAATTGTTGTTTGGCGGTTGTGTTTGTGAGGCGAAGTTCGGGGCGTCGGAAGAGGGCGTCGGCTTCGTTATTTGAAAAACAATTTCTGTAAAGAATTCCCATAATGGGTTCCCTAGTGCGGGGGTTAATGACGAGGTACGGGGATGAGTCGTTAAGCCAAATAGCGTGGCGTCGGCCTAGTGATTCTTTTATTGGGAGGTGGCGAAGAGTGCCATGATCGGTAATGATTGTTATCTTGGCGCTACCTTCAACGTAACAATGCTATTCTTTTGAGCGCACACAACACCGAGGAGTTCTTGGTCGTTTGTTGGGTAATTTTTTGTGGGCTGGTTGAAGCACTTGGGGAAATATACACAAGGATGTAGGTTGCCCTTCATACACTTTTGTAATAAGACAACATCACCAAGAGCAAACTTGCTGGCGTCAGTGCTAATTGTGAATTCTGCGCCGTGGCCTTTGCGAGGGTTCATTAAAACTGGAGAAGATAAAAACGCTGGTTTTAGAGCGCTGAAGGCGATTTGTTCGCGTGCAGTCCATTAAAATTGCGAGTTTTTGCGACAAGTTCTAGCGGGGGAAGGCCATATGTGACGAGTAGCGGTGAACATAGCGTCGACAGAAGTTACAAAATCCGAGAAAGCGTTGGGTTTCGTGAACCGTTTTAGGGCGCCGGCATTCAGAGACAGCTTTGATTTTATTGTCAAAGGGGCGTTGTCCATCCTTACTAACCACATGACCGAGGTATTCAAGGTCGTTGCGCGTAAATTGTTTTTTGGAGTCTTATGCGTATGTCATGGAAAGCGAACATGGGCGGCATAAGGTGAATTAGATTATGTAAAAAATCTTTTGTCCAGAAAGTAAGTTATTAATTGTGTTCTTAGCTCATCGAGTTCAGCGGGTGATAGTCGGTATGAAAATAGTTTACAACAATACCTACAATCTGGACATGTTGATGTCTAACGGCCATCACTTGCTCAGCCGTTTAAGACCATGAAGAGCAAAGACCAGGCCGGGTACTCTTCAACCATGTACATCTATCGACACACTTATTTGCAATGTGTGCCGAAGTCCCTCTGAGGTTAAAAACGGTAGCAACCGCAGTTATTGCCACAGTCTCCCGCCTAGGCAGTAACGGCAAAAAATTACTGCATAATCAAGAAAGCAGATCCACCAAAAATATTAGAGCCACTTGTCTAAAAGTCCAAAATAAAACTGTTGCTAGACCTTCACGATGCACGGCCCGCTCCCACCGAACTTGGGTGCCGACCGGCCTAGGCCGATCGGCGTTCGAGAGGGGCGACGGGCCAGCATAGTCTAGCTCCCGCGTGACTTTGGTTTTGCCGGAGAAAGGAGGGGGAAAGCTGGTGAAAAAACCCTCCTCACCCGGTCGCTCGTCGATCCCGCCGTCGCATCCCGTACGCCCCGCCCCAAGGTCGTAGCCGCTCCTCCTGTCACGACTTTCCTCCTAGTCAAGGTCCCCTTGCACCTCGAGGGCAAATGGTGGGGACCTATACTACCACACGAAAAAGTCTAGCGCTCTTGCCGCCGCGTTGACAAGATGTGACGAGTACAGTCATGCAACAGTACATTGCAAGACATTGTACATGTACTCGTTACTAATTCCAATTCGTGCTTTTCTATCGGATGGACGTACAAACGCGGGTACGTCGCTACTGCGATATTGATAAGGGTAATGATGCATATTGTACGACCAGTACCTCCCGGTACGTACAAGTACGCACAGTTAAATCTAACTAGCCTAATGACGCGCCTAAGCGAGTCTCCGATGCAAAAGGAGCCGCGTCGTGAATCTCAATGCTAGGCAAGCCGCGTCTCTGGACAGATGACGACGGTTAGACAGCCCTAACGCATGACACGTAAGCAAAGCAAGCAGGCGTAAACTACCTGGGCAGAGACCTATTTAAGCCTAGTGCAGTAGAGGGAGGTGACATAACCATTTAACAATTCCATTGTTCACTTACAACATATACTGCTAAAGTACAGCAGTGAAACATCCTTTCGACATCATCTCTCGACAACATCATTTTGCCATCTTCCAACGACAGAACTAGATAGATTAGAACTGATTTGTGCTAGCGTTTAGCTTGAGGAGGCTAACCGCCACACAAGCTCTCCCCGCCATTTCCCCGCCTTTTTCCTGTTGGTACCCGAGTACATGTGTGGAAAACAAGCCAACGGCCATACCCTCCACCCACCCATAGCGCGTCCGTCAAGCATCCTTGTTTCGAGTGCAAGTCTCCGCGATGACCCGGGCTCGCACTCTTTAATATTTGGTGTGCATGTAGATAGTGGGTAGCGATAGGGCATGGCATGGTCACCATTGCCGGATCCAAACAAGCCGCGGGGGTACGGAAATTATTCAAACCCTCCGCACAAAGTCTTCAAGCGGCGGTTTTTCTTGAGGATAATCCCGCTGCACCTCGCCGCTTCTCCCGTCGCGACAGTCCTCGTAGGTGTTGTTGTCGAGCTACCCCCCCCCCCCCCCCCCCCTTGGGTGTGTTAAACCGTGCACACACGATCACTAAGGAAGATAACTAACGCATACGTAGTTACAATCACAGTAACGCAAAGGGACAGTCACATAGACAACCAACCCGAGGCGTGGTATCGGGACAACGGAAGTGTTAGCGCTTTAGCCTAGCGACCGCTATGTACCAAAACAAACAGGTTATCGGTATGTCCGATCTAGACATGTGCTAGTTATATCTAGAATAGCTTACAATACCTATCTGCAACTAATAATTGTAAGGTATTACGTACAACACTCCCCCTGAAGGTAGCTACGGGATGAAGAGTTGCATTGGGTCTTGTCCTCCAAGGATTGCACTTCGGTGTCTTGTCAATGCAGGTCCTGGGAGGGGCTTGATGAACATGTCAGCCACCATTTGGTATGTGGGGAGGAAACTTGATGGCTCCCTGCTCCACGTGGTCCTTGAGGAAGTATCACTTCAGACCGATGTGCTTGGTCTTCTCGCTAAACAAAGCGTTCTGGGAGTACGCAATGGCGCTTTGGTTGTCCTCCCATATGGTGGTGGTTTCGGTGATGGGGGCGTTGAAGATCTCCCCCATAAATTGCCGGAAGTGGAGTCCCTCCTTGGTGGAATCAGCCGCAGAGTAGTACTCGGCTTCACACGTGGATTGGGCCACACATGTCTGTTGTTTGGACTTGTAGCTAATGGGCCCGCGTCCGAGGGTGTAGAGATAGCCCGAACGGGACTTGCGGGTGCTGTTGTCGTTTGCCGCCCATTCATCGTCGGCAAAGCCTGAGAGTTGGAGACTTTGGTCCGTGCCCCCCCCCCCCCCCCCCCAACGTCAGGCGCATGTCGATGGTGCCATGGAGGTATCGAAGAACCTTCTTCAGAGCCTACATGTGGGCGTCCGTGGGGGAAGCTTGGGCGGGGCCGAGGATGCTCAACGCCGTGGAGACATCGGGGGCTTCGGGGCGCGTGCAGACGGCCGCGTACTGGAGACTGCCCAGAGGGCTGGGGTAGGCGTCCTTAGCCACGCCGGTGAGAGAGGGCGGGGTCATGTGAACGAGGCCGGCGAGGAAGCCGGGCTCCATGGGAAGCGACGACGGTTTAGAGTCGGTCATGCCGTACTTGGCGAGGATGTCGCGCAGGTAATTGGATTGGTCCAGCGAGATGGTGCGTGCCGAGCCATTGCGGGTGATGTGTATGCCGAGTAATTGGGAAAGGTCGCCGAGGTCCTTGATCTTGAACCGTGCTCCGAGCTGGGCCTTTTTTCCCGGAGGCGCCGCCGCCCTGGGTCCCCGCCTCCCGTGGCCACCCGCACCCGTACGGCCCGACGCCTACAATGGCCGGCCACTCTCCCTTCCCCGGCGGACCACCTCCTCCCTTCTCTGGCGGACCACCTCCTCCCTTCCCTGGCCGGCATTCGCCTCCTACCCAGCGTGGTGGGCACACCACCCGTGGCGGCCGTCGCCCCACCACTGACGTGGTGGTCATCGGCCGCGCGGCCCACGATGCTACCGGTTTCGACAAGGACGCCCTCAACCGGTCCATGAAGATGTCGGTCCCTACCATGGGGCCCACCACGGACTTCAAGCAGTGGAAGAGGACGAACTTCCTTAATTTCCTCTCCATCAAGGCCACATACCTCATCCCACAGCTGGGCATCCGCGACTCGGGCGTAAGGTTAGACGAACCGGTGCAACACTACGCCTACACTCTCCTGCTTCATGCAGCCAACGCGAACCAACGCGCTAACTAGGCGATGAAGTGCGTCTCCCCAACACGTCATGACTGCGCAACACCCGCGTGGGACATTCTGTGTGAACGTCTCGACAGTCGGTCCTTTGCTCGCTCCTTGTCTTTGCCGGACAACTTGATGGTCAGACAGCGCCATGGACAATCACTTAGTGACTATGTCCACTACATGCGGCGGACGTTCGACGACTACAACGAGACATGTCAGATGGTTGATGGTTCCGCTGCCATTCACCCATCCTCGGTTTCCTCATGCGGCGCGGTATTTCTAGCACCGGCCCACACGGTCGGGCCAAATAGTGCGTCATCAACGCGTTCGAAACATACTACCTGTTGTCCGCTAATGACGTGATGGCCAACATCCTCCACTTGGCAAACAATATGGACAAGGACGACGCGCCAGACGTACTTGCTCCCCACATCTCGCCACCTCCCATCTCCGCCTTTGTCTCTGATGGCCGCGGTTCACACAGCGGTCGAGACCACCCCCCACGTGGGCCTCGCAGTGGTCGCGGACTACCCACCAAGTGTAGCGCATATGGGAGCCTGGACCACATCTTGTCCTCCTGCACAATGCACTGCCCCGGATGACGCTTTCTTGCGGTGGACACTCGCGGAGCGCAAGATGATCATCCAAAAGTACGGCGCCCCTGGTGGCTCTCACTCTCCGCACGCCACTCTGCTGAGCGACGTCCCCGCCGACGACTCGGACAGTTTGCCCACCCTCGAGGAGTGCACGGATGAATACGATGACACTGAGGTAAGTGTGCCCTTCAGCTCCGTAGCCTTCTCCTCTTCCCTCACCCTTGGCCGTAACCTCTCACAGTTCTGGGTAGTCGATTCCGCATGCTCGATCAACCTCACCGCGTTTAAAAGTGACTTCGTACGATTCACCCCCCCCTCCGCTTCCTCGCGCGTTGGAGGGGTTGGTGTTGACGCCAAAGGCAGTGGCTCCGTCCGGATTTCAGTCAGGCTTGCCTATGGCCGGCTTATTCACCGCACTATCCATGCGTTGTACACCCCTGACTTGTCCTCTCGCTCTACTCAGCGCATCGGCCGATTACTTAGTGCCAGCTGGATGCAGACCCACAGCGGCTGTGAATTCATCTTCCCCTCTGACTCTGACAATGGTCCACTTGTGGTTCCTACATGTATGGGTGTGCTAGAGCCGTCCGGAAACGGACTCTTCCTCCTCCCCCACCAGCCAGAGCTCCCCTCAAGCCCCTCCGCAACGCCATTGCATGACCCCTCCCCTAGCGTTGCCCTTGCTGCCCAGTGTTACCATGTCCTCTGGCACCATCGGTTTGGACACCTGAACATGCAAAGCCCGCAGGCCCAGCACACACACGGTGTCCCGACTAGCAATGCGTTAGCCAGCTGTGTAAAAAGTGTTTCTTTCGAGTCATGTTTGTTACACATAGCCACAGATGCACCGCGCAACACCGCTACATGTGCAAAACCCTCCACTCCCCTCCTCAACTTGTCCTCTGACCTCTGGGGACCATTCAACGTCCCCTCCCCACATGGCCTCCGCTACTGCTTGATCGTCATTGACCACCACACCCTTTACATGTGGGTGCGGTTCCTCAAGTCCAAAGACGATGCGTGTTCGGAGTTGGAGAGCATCCTCTTGGACATCAAACACCTGTCATAAAATGTGACTCGGACTTTGTCTTTGAAGCTGCCGTCACCCGCCAGATGTGCGCACATATCGGCGTCGGGGTCCAGATCTCTGCCCCATACGCCCACCACATGCTCGGCAAAGCCGAACGTCCTTGGCGCACTATCCGGGACAATGCGTCGGCGGTGCTCCACAGTATAGCCGTTCCCAACTCCATGTGGTCATGCGTTGTCAGCACTGTTGTGTACCTCCGCAACCGCACGTACAATCGCTCAGTCGGACCCAATGGTGGCATCCCCCTCACCATCCGTACGTCGTCTGTGCCTGACGCATCCAAGTTCCGCGTCTCCATGTGCGCCGTCTTCGCCAAGGTGCCCGACAAACTGCGTCGAAACCTCAGTGCAAAGGCGTTTCGTGGCGTCATTGTTGGCTACCCCACTGACGCATCCGGGTACCGTGTGTACAACCCGGAAACACGCCGCATCACCACTTCCGTCCATGTTTTTCTTTCATGAAGACACCCCGGGCTTCGGCGCACAGCTCTCCGTCGACTCAGCCATCACCGACCATTCGGATGACGCACATGCCGCCGCCTTTGAAAGAGCAGATTATACTGGCGATACCGCCGACTACAAGGTGAAAGTACTAAGTATGTATGTAAACTTGTCTTCTCCGGGAGAGGTGGCGATCGCAGCTCGCCGAGTCAGGTTGTCGAGCGTGAGTGACGTGAGGCGGGGGCCCATAACTTGTTAAACCGTGCACACACGATCAGTAAAGAATATAACTAACGCACACGCAGTAAGGCTAGGGATCAGCCATCGATGCATCGTCGATAGTATCATCATCATTTGGTGCTAGTGCCATCGATGTGATAAGTTGCGACATCGACATCGACACGATGGCAGTAGTGCTAGTATCAATGCCATCAATTATCAAAACAATTGGAAAATATTGATTATCTAAGTCCGATGTATCGATATATTGTCCCAAATATCGATACATTGGCGATAATATCGGCTTAAATTGCCATCGATGTCAGTATCCCAAACTATCAATACTATCAACATCGACAATCCAAGATATCAATACCATCAACATCGACGTTTCAAAAGATCATTACCATCAACATCGAGAAAATTCACTTGATCCCTAGCCTTAACACGCAGTTACAGTCACAGTTACGCAAAGGGACAGTCACAAAGACAACCAGCCCGAGGCGTGGTGTCGGGACAACGTATAAGTGTTAGAGCTGTAGCCAACGACAGCTCTGTACCAAAACAAACAGTTCATCGGCATGTCCGATCTAGACATGTGCTAGTCATATCTAGAATAGCTTACAATACCTATCTGCAACTAATAATTATAAGGTATTACTTACAACAGGGTCAGCTCGACGTCAACATACCGGTCGACGTGTAGCGAGCGCCCTTCCCTAACGCTGCTTGCCGGCTTTTGCCACAACACCCTCAACCCGCCGCTAGTCAGTCCGTACCCCCTCGCCAAAATATTTTACAGATACATGCCCCATTCCCCCAAATGGGACGGTATCTGAGGACTATTCTATAGAGAAAAAATATATCGGACGGGCCGAGTGCGAGATCTTAGTGTTATTGTGCGGATATTATGATTTTACAAAGCCCTCCGTCCCGACACCTGTTGATCCCGCGGAACCCAGCTGCCGGTATCTCATTTAGCCCCCTACCATGCCAAGCATGGCACGGCATGAGGTTTACGAGCGCCCACCGCTTGGAGGTAGAGGTGCCGACGGGCCTGCGAGCGCACTCGCTCCGGGCCGCCGCCGCTGCGCCGCCGGCGGGCGCCCAATCCGCGCAATACGTTGTGCGAGTGAGCGACATTGACGGCGAGAGAAACCTTTCGGCGCTATGATGCCAACAGTTTTCCCACATGCACCCCTTTAGAGGCGGCTGCATGTTTGGCCATCTCTGTGAAAAAGCCATTGCGTGGCCGCCGAGAGTACAAAATCCGTGTCCGCAAAGGGAATGTAGCGGATGTCTGGGCGACTGCTCACCCCCTCCGAGTGTTTCTCGAATTTGGTCTTCTTAGCACGGCGTCGAGCGACTTCGGGAGACGGAAGGCTAGAAACGCCGATCAAACCGGAAACCAGAAATAGAAAAGACCCGTCTTATGTTTTCTTTTGCGCCATCTTAAAAGAATGTGAGTCTACAACCGTAATTTACACTAACAGCTCCCTTTCAGATGGCATTGCTTGCCAAACTACCAACCAATCTCCCGAATACACCGATAAGATTTGCGCCTTCCTCCAAAAACATAAAAGCATATCATGTAAACCCCTCGACTCGCTTCCTCCCTTACGCCATGGCCTTGATCACAACATCCCACTCACTCCCGACTCTACCGCACCCCCCCCGTAAAAATATGCCGATTATCACCCAATGAACTCGATGAGCTAAGAACACAATTAACAACTAACTTTCTGGACAAAAGATTTCTTACATAATCTAATTTACCTTATGCCGCCCATGTTCGCTTTCCATGGCATACGCATAAGACTCCAAAAAATAAATTACGCGCAACGACTTCGAATACCTTGGTCATGTGGTTAGTAAGGATGGACAACGCCCCTTTGACAATAAAATCAAAGCTCTCTTTGAATGCCGACGCCCTAAAACGGTTCACGAAACCCAACGCTTTCTCGGATTTTGTAACTTATGTCGACGCTATGTTCACCGCTACTCACATATGGCCGTCCTCCTCAACAATACTTGTCGCAAAAACTCGCAATTTTAATGGACAACACGCGAACAAATCGCCTTCACCGCTCTAAAACCAGCGTTTTTCTCTTCTTCAATACCGCACCCCCGCGGCTTGTTTGGATCCGGCAATGGTGACCATGTCATGCCCCATCGCTACCCACTGTCGACATGCACACCAAATATTAAAGAGTGCGAGCCCGGGTCATCGCGGAGACTTGTACTCGAAATAAGGATGCTTGACGAACGCGCTATGGGTGGGTGGAGGGTATGTCCGTTGGCTTGTTTTCCACACATGTACTCGGGTACCAACAGGAAAAAGCCGGGGAAATGGCCGGGAAAGCTTGTCAACGCGGCGGCAAGAGCGCTAGACTTTTTCGTGTGGTAGTCTAGGTCCCCACCATCTGCCCTCGACGTGCAAGGGGACCTCGACTAGGAGGAAAGTCGCGAGATATGGCCGTCCTCCTCAACAATACTTGTCGCAAAAACTCGCAATTTTAATGGACAACACGCGAACAAATCGCCTTCACCGCTCTAAAACCAGCGTTTTTCTCTTCTTCAATACCGCACCCCCGCGGCTTGTTTGGATCCGGCAATGGTGACCATGTCATGCCCCATCGCTACCCACTGTCGACATGCACACCAAATATTAAAGAGTGCGAGCCCGGGTCATCGCGGAGACTTGTACTCGAAATAAGGATGCTTGACGAACGCGCTATGGGTGGGTGGAGGGTATGTCCGTTGGCTTGTTTTCCACACATGTACTCGGGTACCAACAGGAAAAAGCCGGGGAAATGGCCGGGAAAGCTTGTCAACGCGGCGGCAAGAGCGCTAGACTTTTTCGTGTGGTAGTCTAGGTCCCCACCATCTGCCCTCGACGTGCAAGGGGACCTCGACTAGGAGGAAAGTCGCGAGATATGGCCGTCCTCCTCAACAATACTTGTCGCAAAAACTCGCAATTTTAATGGACAACACGCGAACAAATCGCCTTCACCGCTCTAAAACCAGCGTTTTTCTCTTCTTCAATACCGCACCCCCGCGGCTTGTTTGGATCCGGCAATGGTGACCATGTCATGCCCCATCGCTACCCACTGTCGACATGCACACCAAATATTAAAGAGTGCGAGCCCGGGTCATCGCGGAGACTTGTACTCGAAATAAGGATGCTTGACGAACGCGCTATGGGTGGGTGGAGGGTATGTCCGTTGGCTTGTTTTCCACACATGTACTCGGGTACCAACAGGAAAAAGCCGGGGAAATGGCCGGGAAAGCTTGTCAACGCGGCGGCAAGAGCGCTAGACTTTTTCGTGTGGTAGTCTAGGTCCCCACCATCTGCCCTCGAGGTGCAAGGGGACCTCGGCTAGGAGGAAAGTCGCGACGGGAGGAGCGGCTACGACCTTGGGGCGGGGCTTACGGGATGCGACGGCGGGATCGACGAGCGACCGGGTGAGGAGGGTTTTTTCATCAGCTTTCCCCCTCCTTTCTCCGGCAAAACCGAAGTCACGCGGGAGCTAGACTATGCTGGCCCGCCGCCCCTCTCGAACGCCGATCGGCCTAGGCCGGTCGGCACCCAAGTTCGGTGGGAGCGGGCCGTGCATCGTGAAGGTCTAGCAACAGTTTTATTTTGGACTTTTAGACAAGTGGCTCTAATATTTTTGGTGGATCCGCTTTCTTGATTATTCAATAATTTTATGCCGTTACTGCCTGAGCGGGGGACTGTGGCAATTACTGCGTTTGCTACCGTTTTCAACCTCCGAGGGACTTCGGCACACATTGCAAATAAGTGTGTCGATAGATGTACATGGTCGAAGAGTACCCGGCCCGGTCTTTGCTCTTAATGGTCTTTAATGGCTGAGCAAGTGATGGCCGTTAAACATCAACATGTCCAGTTTGTAGGTATTGTTGTAAACCATTTTCGTTTTCACTCGGCGCGGGTTGTCCGCCGCCGCAGACGGTGTGGAGGCCGTTTCTTCCTCGGTTGGGCTACCTTCTCCTGCCATTGCGCTTTTTACTCGCGCTATGGGCCGTAAGCGTCCCCGTGTTCCTCGAGCGGCGCGTGAGGCGCCGCTTGTCGCCTCCACGAGTTGCATTCTCAACGTTTCCTAGGAGTTTCCTAAGTTTAATCTGCTATGTTTGTGCACTATGTAGTACTTCTTTTTGCCGTGCTTTCAGTTCCAATATCGTCTTGTCACTCTTGCCCTTTTGGTTCACCACCCATTTTTATTGGCTATGTTCATGTTGTACTTTTTGTAATCAACTCGAAGCTCTAAGAATTATCCGCAACCAGACCATATACATAAATTAAGAGATTCTGCTAGAGGCTCCCTAACGAATCACAAGCATTATGTATTGCACGTGGAATACGGAGATAAACGGTACTTCTATGACGACAATAGAAAATAAAGACACTAATTATCACTAGTAGGATACATGAGGTATTGATTGGAGAAAAAAATAGTAATGACAAAGAATAGCACTTAGCCAATGGCTAGGACATGACATAGCCCTAAAATGAAGCAGAACCGTTTAGTCGGAGACCAAGCTTCGTACTCATGACACAATTTCCTTCTTTTGGGATGGCGCGATTCCGTCGGAAGAGAGCAATTTACGGCGAAAGTTTCCGTTGCTTTTCAATGTTGCATTGTTAAACTTCTTGATTATCAATGCGTTGCGTCTGAGCCTTGAGCTCGCCGATCTCATTCGCGAGTGGTACTCCCAAGAATCCTTTAGTCCTTTTATAGGGACGAAGATAAGTGGACAAGAGACGTTCGAATTGACGCAAGAGACTGGTAAATTCAACTAATGCCTCGATCGCTTGTGTGTCTCGAAAAGCTCTCACCTACGACTAGAATTGATCTCCGAGGAGCATGACTATATAGGCATACCACATAGGAGTTGCAAGCACTCTTGCCATAGCACTCGATAAATCATGGTAGGGAAGAATTCGCCAAGATGTTAAAGATTTCTGTGAGACTTGCGTTGTGTATCAGAAAGCATAGATAAAACCGCAAATTGCTCCTCTTCTCGACCCACTACCTTTTCCACCGAGACCGTGGCACATAGTTAACCTTGACTAGTCGACACACTTACATGTGAGCAATGGATACGGCAATGTGCTAATTGTGGTCGGCCATCCGCAGTGACTATTACATTTTCTACCATGCGTAGAGACGATTACAACACGTGAAGCTGCGAGTTTGTTTTAACATGAAGCCTACAAATTAAATGGACTGCCTCGAGTGGTGGTTGGTGACCGTGATCCTAAGATCTTCAATGGCTATTGGTAAACGCTTCGGAGACGTCTAAGAACGCGACTTGACATGTTTTCAAGTCGATACCCGAAAACGGAGGGCCTAACAGAGCGCGTCAACCTCACGTTTCATCATATACTACTCGCTGCGATGTTTATGCTGCTACGGCGGGTCTGACTCGACAACCTTGTCGCCCCTTGTCGACTTTTTGCACAAAGCTACTCGTGCACTCAGAATTGAGCACACACCTTTTGAAGCGATTTTTGGCTATGGTGTATACAGTCCTGAGGAACCTTATCACTTGATGTTCAGCATGCGACCTTCAATTCCAACTTTGCAAGACGCAACATAGCGGTTACAATAGTTACAAGAAGTACACGCTCTTGTAAGATCGGTGTTGCATATCTACAAAGATGAAATGCAAGCGCATTCAAAGCTGTCGACAGCCTTGCACTTTATTCGAGGAGGCAAGGTGACAGTTGTTACAAATAGTCTCATCTTACGCGGACACACTAACATGAAGCTATGTGATAAGCAGCTTGGATCTTTTATTGTCGAGGAGCAAATCGGTAAACACAGTTACATATAGAAACTACGCTTTACAATACGCATACATTCGGTGTTTCAGGTGAACAATCTGCGACCATGCTCTACTGTTTCACTCCATCTTGCTCTTCATATCACGACGCATTTAGACGACGGCGACGAGCTCGATGCGTATCATATCTATGATGTGTGCATCAAGCCGCTTGATAACCGAAGTGGCAAATATGTGTTGCATATAGCGGACTTCAACGATGACGACACTCCGCATGTATGGCACCGATTGAACAAAGTCCACGGCACGAAGGCGTTACATTATTTCTTGAAGACGATCCATTGGCACCCGTTTGCCTAGACTCATGCGTACATCGACTTTATGCACGCTTAGGTGACAGGTTGTTTAGAGAACAAACTGCGTAAAATTTTCTACGGCTAATGCAGAAAGAATGCGCGAGAGCGTAACTATTTCAATGTGGCTGAAGGAAATTAATAAGATAATATTGAAAGTGGTTTGTTTCCTCCCTCCAATCCGGTGGCTTAAGTAGCTCAGCCTAGTTCGCCTTCAATCTCGAAGCGTCACGCGTCCCTAGGAAGCTCGTCTCATGTGACGTGCCGACTGTCGCCTCGGGCAACCATGATCCGGCGCGTCTTGGCGATTAGTTAATATCACCGTTAAGCACGCTAGTATTGTACTGCGAGTTGAGCTAATTGTAATGGTTGTATAACTGCGGGTATACAGTTCATGGGAAAGTATGGAATGCAACTAGTAGCGATACGTACGAGTCCTACATTCATATGTAATGCAGTTGGATTGTACTCGCCACAATTATACCCAACGCGCAGTCCCGAGTCCGAGTGAGAGCTTCAAAACAAGAGCTCAAGCGAACCGTGAGGATAGCCTCTCGATCGATCGGCCTCATTAGTCTTTCAAGAGGGGGAGGGTACCAGTGTGACGAAGATGGTCATGAAATATTACATTTTAGGACAATTTACATGTTATTGTTACTAACGTATCCGTATTTGTTCATTGGAAGGGCGTACATGCGGTTACGTCGCTGTTGAACAACTCGACATTGCAAAATTTACTACGCTATTGCTAAAACTTTACAATATTGTACTACCCATGCCTCTCGATACGTACAATAGTCACATTTAATAATTTAACATGTTACACGATATTGTACTACCCATGCCTCTCGATACGTACAATAGTCACATTCAATAATTTAACATGTTACACGACGCTGTGGTATGCCTTCCCGAGGCAAACATGCTACGCCGCTAGTCTCTTCAGACCGATACAAGAGCCCTAACGCAAGCCACGAGGAGCATACGAGACCATTTAGCGCAGTAGGATAGACATAATAAGACATGGTTTCATTGGAGGAAGGTGACAAATATCGACTCTTTTCTCGTTTCAATTACGTTTAATCTCTATGGTAAACTTTAGACATATCTAATCTCTCTCTCTCTCTCTCACTCACTCACTCTCTCTCTCTCTCTCTCTCTCTCTCTCTCTCTCTCTCTCTCTCTCTCTCTCCCTCTCTCTCTCTCTCTCTCTCTCTGAACTGCATTTCCGATTACAACGACATAGATTTGTGTTAGCACTTGGATGAGAGGCGAAGTGTCACAACCTCGACGACTCTCCATGTCTCCCTAGCAGCGGTTGGTAGGCCGCCCCTCAAGTATCGGAGCTTCCCCTCAACTTCGCACCCTGTGTACTTTGCAATCACCATCACGATGCGCACACTAAAACCACTCACCTAACCATGTATGTGCGATGACTCGCCCCAAGGCCAAGCGCGTGGGTTGTCTTTAGGCTGAACATAAGCAAACTAACATTTTTGTGCCCTCGGGTAAGTTTAATATACTTTTTAAACCTTGAATGTTGATGAAGATAATTTCGAGAATAACCTATCCCGTCCCTTTACAGTCATAGCTATTAAATACGACGATTTGGGAATCGGAATTCTGGTCGTCGCTTGGCACATTAAACTAGAGCTGCGCGCGGCGCAAATAATTACTAGAAATGCCCATCAATTCGATTTAGAGCACGTCGCGCCGCATCGTCATTGCTACGAACAGTCTCTACACACCAATGTTGTGCGGAACAAAGTTCCGTTACGGTCTCTTCCGACGGATGAACACCGGAATTCCGTATACTACCGTTCCGCCGGAATACCTCTCGGTAAGGACCGGAAGTCCCCTCCCCGGAAGTCCACCTAAAACTTTTTTTATTCCCTCGTATCGTCAGGCACTGATATTCATTTTATTCCGAAAAGGCAAAATCCCTCGAGAAAATCACCATTACGCATTTATTTCTCTGGAATTTAATAAGGTACGAACAGGTAATACATAATGTACATAATGTAAATTTGATTATAATTTCTTACAAGAAAAAAGCAGTGGAGGCCACCAAGCAAAAAGAAGAAATAAATAAGAGGAAAAAACATAAGTCCGAGGAACAGGAAGGCATGCCACAGCGTCAGCACTGCCCTCCTGAAGAGCGTCGCGGAGATAGGAACCCAAAGTACCATGAAGAGCAGCAGAAAGACGTTGCATGAACTCACGTCGCACATCCCCCAAAAATCGCCGAAATAAATAAGGAACAGAAGTAGATCGACGAACAAAATGCTGCATACTGTATGGAAATTACACAATGCTTATGTTCAATATAAATATACATGAAATCAATAAAAAACATACAAAGACTGTCGTATAAATATGGATAGTACTTTCATTCGCTCTTAAATTTTTATAATAAATTAAGGTTATATAGTTTTATTTCGGGGTTGTTCCGGCAGGTAAGGGTACCGAAGCCCCGGAATTTCGGGGCGGAATTCCGTTCAGTTCCAGCGGAATTTAATTCAGTTCTGCCGCCGGAAGTATGTTCCGTCCCCCCCGGAACAGTGTTCCGCGGAATTTAGCTGAATTCAGCTGAATTCCGTTCCGGCGGAATAGAAAACCTAAAAGTCGACTTCCGCACAGCACTGGCACATATTCTTATATTGGTAAAATATTGGGGTTTAACGGTTAGTTAACGTACCATGTTGAGTCCGCCTAAGGCAACGCGCGGAGACAAAGCGTCACAAGCGCAGTAAATTGTCCGCGGCGGACGCCCACTTGCTTTACCTATAAAGCCGCTCCTCTAGCTAGTAGCAACCACCTTTTGCCTTTGCGCTCGCCCATTCGGCTCGCGCAACATGCATCGTAGCTCTCGTAGTTGCGCAATGTGAGAGCTTACACTCGACCGCGTCTAGCACGGCCGAGACTCTTTATCCTGCTCAAAATACGATGGCTACAGACAGACAAGTCTACGACGAAATTCGCGACGCGCCGGAATTTGTTACATCAGTAGAATTCAAACAACATGAGCAACGCTTACTCGCTAACGCTGCCGCATCATAAGAACGACTTAATGGTCGGTTTTAGCAAGCCTTTACCGAACTAACGGCCACGCTTAGCTCGACCATCATCACTCAACTAGCAGCAACCAAAGAACTCAGCACACAGCTAGCCTGTCCCGTCGGCGTAGACGACACGCCGAAGGGTAGAATTGCGGAGCACGACGCCCGTAGCGCACAACTGCCGACCGAGCGACCCTCGATCAACCCCACCGTGCGACCCCTTGCCCCAGCCCCAATCCCAACGACGAGGGTATCCCCATCAGCCATGCCAGATGAGGACTACCACATCGACACATAGCTACGGGGACCCTACATTGCCCAAGGCCTCGAGCTACCGCCCCCCCCCCCCCCCCCCCCCCCTCGCCCGACATCTCGACGGCCCACAAATCTGGAAGCTTATCTGTGACACCTACCGCCACCTCTCCGCCCGCTGGCACAGCGCCACGCTCGAAGAATACCGCGCCACGGCATGTCACGCCGCCTACGCCGCCTGCGCTAACCCGGCGAGCATATCAGCTCTGGCACACACTCACCGGAAATCGCGGCGGCGGTCGTCACCCTGCGTCAAAGCAACCACACCCACCGCGCGCTCGAGGGGACCGCCCGTGTTCAGATATCCCACTTCCGACACACCAAGGGCGGAGGGGAGACGAGCGATTCGGACCGCGTTGTCGCGGAACTCGCCTACGAGCGTTTCCTCAAACCGCGATCGGACGTTGCCTCCTCCGAGTACGACAACCTACACCGAGCTTTCATCGACCAAACACTAGAGTGTTCGCTACTCGCTAGCGCCAAAGCCGCTGCGGGAGCTACCTTCGCGCGCAAGACCCCCGACCGTCCAACACCGACTCCGACCCCACGACCCCAACCCAAGCCGAAGCCACCACCGAGAGACAACGCCGACACCAAAGACACGAAGGCCACGAACCCGGACAAGAACGCCTGACGATGTGACCCGCCGCGCCACGTCATGCAACGACCGTTCCAACTTCATGCGTCACCGCATGCGGAACAAAGCGTCCGAGTGGAAACGATTAGGCGCGAACGAGCAAGTTCTATGCTGGATTACTCGTCAAGGGGTTCGCAAACCTTTCATCGGCGGCCGGCGGCCCCCACCTTTCAACAACGGTACCTCCATGCTGGACGCAACAAAGCAGCAGCTCGACTTCATGGACTCCGAGCTTCCAAGATTCATGCAGTCAAGCGCTAAAATCGCAGCAGATGTGTTTCCAGCATGTTTTTTGTCTCGAAACCGGGCGAAGACAAATGGCGACTAATTATTGACCTAAGCCCCTAAACAAGTATTGCAAGGACCACAAGCACACGTACGAGACACTCAGGCACCTCTAGAACCTGACGCAGGCCGGCGACTAGATGGTGTCCTTCGAACTCGGGACGGCTACTACACACTAGGCATACGGGAGGAGGACATAGACTTCTTTACAATAAATTATCGCTGAACGCTGTACAGACTAGCCGGTCTTTCGATGGGCTGGAAATGCAGCATTTATTATTTCTACCGGCTTACCGAAGTTTTTATCCGTCACTTACGCGAACCACTGCCCAACCCCACCAGACACAACCCCCGTGTAGCTACGAACCAGTAGCCCACGCGACCTACACCGTACCGACTCTATCTGCACAACTCTCGATGAAGGGGTGCCCGATTACTCCCGTACATGGACGACTTCCTATTTTTTTTGCCGACAGCAGAGACACAGCGTTACAACTCCGCGACCGCGTCGCGTGCCTACTCGACCGCCTCGGGCTAGGACGCAACCCCAAGAAAGGCCACTGGGAGCTTACGCAAATCTGCGAGCACCTCGGCCTCAAGATCAACACCATAACCTCTACGTTCCGAGCCCCTGCTTCGAAACTACACGCCATCGCTACCCTCTCCCGGACCCTCCTACAACGCTGTGCACGCGACACACGGTGGCTACCTGCCCGGCAGCTCGTAGTGCTCGCCGGAAAAGTACAATACATGTATCTCGCCATCCCAACAGCCCGCGTCTACCTCCGCGAACTACACGACGTCCTCGCTAGGCGCACATGATGGGGAGGCCAGGTGCGACTCACCTATCAGTTGAGACGAGACCTCCAATGGTGGACGCAAGTCCCCTCTGCCAACACCGGCCGCTCCATCCCCCCCCCATCGAGACCGCCTACCTGCACTGCGATAGCTCAGGTTACGGCTTGGGAGCAGTGTTAAACGAGCAACCGGAAGCACGGGGTTTCTGGTCAGCGACAGACGAGCAGCAACACATCACATGGAAAGAGTTGAAGGCCGTGTGACTCGCAGTCCTTTCGCTCTTAACACTCCTACGCGGCCACAAAGTCCTCCTACACGAAGACAACCAAGCAGTGGTGGCTATCCTTAGTCACCTCACGTCCCGGTCCCCGGCTATGATGGACGAGCTTCGAAAACTCCGGGAACTCACCGACACCAACAACATCAACATCCGCGCGCGCTATATTCGCTCCGCGGCCAACGCATGGGCCGACAAACTGAGCCGCGAAACAGACATGGACGACTGGCAGCTCAACCCCCGCATCTTCACTTACCTGGACTCCATGTGGGGCCCCCACTCCATCGATAGGTTTGCCACGCATGGCAACTGGCAGCTTCCCCGCTACAACTCCCGTTGGCGAGAATCCACCTCCGGAGCCGTGGACTGCCTCCATCTTCCCGACAACCTCTGGACATCGGAAACCAAATAGTGCAACCCACCTTGGACACTCCTCCCCGACCTCGTCCATAAGTTACGCCAATCCGGGGCCGAAGCAACAGTCATCGCGCCATACTGGCCCGCCAAACAGTGGTACCAACTACTATGCGAACTTTCCGACGAACATATCATGTACCCCCCCCCTCCCGAGATTTAATCTTTCCGGGCAAGCGCAAAGCGTACGAGGGCGTCGGACCGCCCGGCTGGAGCGTCACGGCTTTCCACGTACCGCCCCGGCTTGGCTCTACCGAGCACGTGGTAAGCTCCACCCAACACCGAGCAACCGGACGCCCGCGCCCAGACCTATGCACGCCCGGACATCCGCGGACAACGACCACCAAGCCGCACATGTGAAACACCGACTCGTCGAACCTGCGGCCCACGCACCATGGCACGCCTCGATGCGCAACCACGTCGGTGCACTCGTCGGCACATACGACTTGGGCGAACTCGTGCTCGACCTACTCACTGGCTCCCTCGCCCCCACCACCTACAACGACTATGGAACCGGTATGCGCCGTTTTATTGGTCTTTGTAGCGAAGAAGGAATCACACCACTCGAGGCGACCGCGGCCGACATGCTTCGCTTTACAACATGGCTCGCCCGGTCCGGAACCATCGCAGCCAACAGCCTCCAACCCTACTTCTCGGCAATAAACAAGTTCTTTCGCGACCACCTGGAGGATCCACTGGTGCTGGGACCACTTCTAACGGACGCACGTCGGTGACTCGCCATGCAGCAGCAGCCCATCACCGATCCCGACATTCGTGTACCAATCCATGCCCCCATCGTACTACCGATGCTACTCTTCGCCCTCCGACACTACCGCGCGCTAACATGGCAGCCTAGCAACCTCGTACATATCAAGACTTCCCGCACGATTCTCGCAGTCTGCACTAACTACTGTTAGTTTTGCCGCGCGGAAACCGGCGTACGTTGCCACATGGACGACATCGCGGTTGACCGAACGGGCGGTAACATACTGTTATTCGTACGAAAAGCAAAGGGAAACCATCGTAGGACCGCGGCCGACAAACCGCTCCTACAACTCCCTATTAGTGCAGTACCACTGCTAGCGGACCTCTTGGAGGCGTTAACCGTTGGACGCACCAGTTCCTGCAACCAACTCGGCAATGGACCCGGACCAACTACCTCTTGGGCCGTCACAGTGTCACACGCGATGAACGGCCGCACACGTGGACGGCCGGTACCATCACCGAGTGGATTCGTGAGGCGTGCAACACCATTGGCGCTTCACCCCCCACGCAATTCATGTGGACATCGCATGGCCTACGGAAAGGCGCGGCGTCCGCCGCCGCATGCATCGGCGGCTCGGCGCACCCCTCACCAAGATCCGCTACATGTGTGGTTGGTCGAAAACCAGCGACGTCGTCACTGGCAAGTACATCGACCCCACCATGAGCGAAACCCCGGCGGCCTGGCTATTCTTCGGCTGGCTAGTCGCCAAACCCCCGGATTAGTAGCCTATGCACACCTTCATTATCTATAGATGGCATAAGCGCAGCGTCACAAGCGTAGTAAATTATCCGCGGCGGAAGCCCACATACTTTACCAATAAAGCAGCTCCTCTAGCTGGTAGCAGCCACCTTCTGCCTTTGCGCTCGCCCATTCGGCTCGCGCACCCCCACCCACCCTTCCCTGATCAAGCGCTGAATAGAAATAACACCTCTAAATAGGTGTTTTAGTGCCTGTTTATCCAAAATGTAAGCAAGCTGTCATCTTTGGCATAATCTGATTCCCAGTCTCTATACCTTACTGCTTTATTACTACGCACAGTTTATTTACCAGTGCCGTAATTGTCCTGTAAGTAAACAATAAATCATAATGTCAACGTATGTGTGTCAGTACCAATGAGATACCTTTATGATAGCGCCAGTAATCCTGAATATAAATCGCAATGAAAATAAGATGAACACGCGACATCGGCAGCAGTTTAGACCGGAAGTCATCATTTTGCTGGACGATGAGCGCCTGGCACCTCCACCTCCACCAGCCGTTGAGTCGCTACCTCTTGTCTGGGCACAGCACCGTACTGATGAAGTCCTGAGCGGGACGGAGTCGACAAGGGCTTGCCTAATCTAGTCATTTAGGCGTTATATTGCCGGAGGATACTGCGTTGCTCAGGCCTATATTGTATCCCCGTCTGACTACTCGACAGAGGATCGTGGCTGCAGTGCGACGGTCCAACGGGCACGAGCACCCCACATTTTTTGGTACCAGCAGTCGAGAGCAGGACATCTGAACATACGAGACCGCAGTGGTCTTGCCACGAAGCAACTGCATTCGTATCGACAACTTGGTCAGTCGCAGCGGCCATGTTCCGGCCCCGCTCCAACCCCAAGGCGAGTATCTTCACCTCGTCGCTCTGCTTGCTTGACTCCCGGGGCACCGAATGCCATATGTTGCGGCCACGTACGAGTCCAGCACACACGGTCACCACTAATTCGTGTCTGATGATCTGGGACCCTCTAGATAAGTCTACTCGATGAGAGCGTGGAGGCGAACGAAAGCTCGACCGACACGGCGGAGCTGCAGGGGGCAGTGAAGGCGCTGAAGGAGCAGAACGGCAGGCTGCAGGTGTGGCGAGCTAGCACCGTAGGCTAAACCAGCACCACTGGCAAATCGAATTCGGAAAATGTGTCTCTCTTTTCCTTGGATCACCTTCCAGATGATCAGTCAATTGGTAGTGCTCACAGGGAGGGGTAAAGGAAGAGGGTGCTGGCTCGTGGTTTGCCCACACTTGTGTACCTTCCTTACGCCTCAGGACAGGTTAATTGATGATTCCCAACTTAATGCTGAATGCATGCGGCAGGCAGCGCTGCAGGCGAAGGGCGTGAACTTCATAAAGTGCGGCTACCTGTTTAAGTACCGCCCCTATGCAGTGGGCTTCTTTGACAACCTGTGGGAGAGGCGCTTCTTTGTGTTGCGTAAAAATGTCATCGAGTACTACCGCGATGAGGCAGATACGCAATACCCCCCACGTGGCTTCGTCAAGCTCGAGGTTAGTGTTCCCATAAGGACCTTAGGGGCATAAAGGCTGCATTAGCAACCGTGCCAGCAGGTGTCACGGGCTGCACATGTCGCTGTGGTGCTTTCAGTCATGCGTCGTGGAGGTGGAAACATTAAAGAAGCGGCGCTACTTTACCTTCAGCATCATCGACACGGCTGAGAAAGCGCTGGCGCTGCGCGTCAGTACCAGCGATATTGCCAACGGGGAACGGTGGGTGGCTGCGCTTGAGGCTGTGGGTGTCGGGCGGCAGGTACGGCCATTCCCCTCGTCCACATCTTCACTCGTTGCACTGCTTTCCTTTGTGCATCCCAGGATGAGAATACTCGCAGCTCACGTTCCTATCATAACTCTGGCACTTGTGAGGAAAGGACTCAACCACAGGCTCACTTCGCTCGCCACGGCCATCGATGGACATCCGCGACGGTCAGCCTCGAAAAGCGGTAAGAGCATCATCAGCAATCGCTCACCCATGGCCATCATTTAGGGTTTGGGTTACACCGGAATGGAGACGAGCCTCGTTTTGATCGGGGATACTCAGGCGGCGACTGCAGAGGGTCTACGCAAGCGTGGGTTTTGGAAGATCCCGTTCTTCCCACCGAGAAACGCGGCGGGGACGGTGGAGAAGGTTTCCTCCAAGGAGGGGAAGCCTAAGCGCGGGCCCTTCACTGCTGGCGTCCCCGTGCACGCAGCCCCCAAGTTCAGCGTCCTCTCCAGCGAGGAGGTGGGTCGCCTGCTGTCCCTCAAGGGGCTGCCATAGATAAGAGGCCACACTATCTGACATATAATACGTTTTAGCTTCGCAAAAATTCCCCACTGTCAACTTCACCAGTCCGGTAAGACCCGAAAAATAACGTGACATGTATCCCACTCTCCGCAGGTTCAAAACCAGAACCATGCGGGCATGATAAACTTGGTGATGGTCATCATGTTCACGACCCACAGTCGCCTCATCATTGAAAACATGCTCAAGTACGGAATGAGATTCAATCCGCTGTACTGGTTAGGAGCGGCGCTGGAGAGCGAGGTGCCATGGCAGGTACACCCTGGTGCCCATGTTTAACATCAACTTCAGAGCACAGCACGTTTAGTAGTCGCAGCGAAACTGCACGTGGACGTAACTTTTATACCCTGGAGCTATACCTAATCACGCCTGTGTTGTCTCCTTTCCTCAGGTGTTCGCTTGCTGGCCACTCATTTTCTGTCTCATCTGTGTCAGCTTCTGGCTGGAGGTAATCCACACCAGACCTGAATTTAGGCGTGCATCAGCGTGTCGTGGCTGTGTGCTGGCTGTATGGGCGTCTTACTCGGGTTGGGTGGGCTTCAGGTGCTGGCAGCGCATGTTGTGTCCGCTGAAGTCAAAGCAAAGGCGGCGCAGGACAAAAACAGCGACGACGGCAGTGACAGCGACAGCGACATTTTGGAAGTGAGCTACCGGCCAAGGAAGGGGGTGGTGTGGAAGGAAACGGTGTTTGGGCTGCTGCAGGCGGTCACGATAAACACTATGCTTCTCTTGCCTTGCTGGGTGATTGTTGCGCACAAGGTAAGCAGCTCTTCGAGTCCTCCTCGTACTCTGCATGAAGAATTCAGATATGAGCACCTCTTTGGCGTCCATTCGCGCGCGTTTCTTATGCTGACACTTACCTCCCCTCTCTTTGTGTGTAGGCTCCCCCTCTGGCAGGATTATTCCTCACCACCGCGGCTGTGATCTGTTGGATGAAGTGCATTAGCTATGCCCACTGCTGCAACGACCTCCGCGATGCCCGGCGACGCAATGAGGTCCTCCTTCTCCCCTCCCCACCCAATTTCCCTTTACCTGGTCAGGTTTACCGCGCTCCTGCTTGCAGATGTGACTCTACTGCTCGCGCTGAATGCCAACTTTGTGTTCCATGCGCTGGGCATGGGGCAGATCCGGCCAGGAGAAAGGGGAAACATGGAGGGCATGACCGGTGTGAGCGCGCCTATGAGGTACCCGGAGAATATCAAGGCCAAGAACCTCGGCTACTTTTTGGTGGCGCCCACGCTCACGTACCAGGTCAACTTCCCACGGTCGAGCCGGTTCCGCAAGCGATGGCTGGCTCGGCGGGTGATGGAGCTGGTGGCTTGGCTCTCGGTGGGCGTCTTCATAATCGACCAGTACATCCTCCCCTCCTGCCTCAACAGCCTGCACCCACTGCAAAGCATGGACATCGGCCACATTCTGGAGCGGGTGCTGAAGCTCAGCTTGCCATCGCTGTACGTTTGGCTCATCGGCTTCTACTGCCTCTTCCACTTGTGGCTGAACATCCTCGCCGAGTTTACTCTCTTTGGTGATAGAGAGTTTTACAAGGTAACGCCACAAAATCCTGCCCAGTCTTGCATCCCGCACACCCAATGCATCCGTGAACGTGTTCAGAGATTCCTTATTTTCACGGGGTTTAAACATGTGTTGTCGTAGGATTGGTGGAATGCGACGACGGTGGAGGAGTATTGGCGCAAATGGAACCAGCCAGTGCACAAATGGCTGACGCGCACTGTTTATTTCCCGTCCATGAGGCTCGGTCTAACGCAGTACCCGGCAATTCTGATGGTCTTCTTCATTTCTGCCATTTTTCACGAGCTAATGGTGGGGGTTCCGCTGCAAATGCTGCGCGCGTGGGCATTCATGGGCATGATGGGACAGGTACCCCTCTGTCTGTCACTGTCCCCCCTCCCGACTGTCCTCACCTTCTGTCCAATTGTCATGGGTGCTATGTCCTTGAAACAGCTGACAGACTCTCCCAACTATTGGTCCACCGCACGTGCCCTTTAGGGCCGGCGCTGGTGGCAACATGAAACAAGTACACAAAAAACTCAGAATGTGCGCTGCTGGTCGTGTTGCAGGTTCCTCTGATCGCCATCAGCAATTTGTTGAAGCGCAAGCTCAAGAGCGACCTCATTGGGAACGTTATATTTTGGGTGTCGTTTTGCATTTTTGGGCAGCCCATGGCAGTGCTCCTCTATTACCACGATTTTATTCAAGAGCACATGTAGATCTATGAAGTGAGGCGGCTTTTTAACCAACTGCAAACGCCAGCCGATCACTATGGTAGCGTCTTGTTTCACTAACGCTACGATATGCGTCTTCTTACGCGCACCTCCTCCTTACACAAGCTCATGAAGTGTCAGAAAGTGGCCGCACTGCTTTTCTGTTTAATTTTGGTTATCATAATGGAGTGGGACAAGAGCGTCATGTAGTTTATCAGTGGCTCACCAGCAGTAACCTCAGGTTTATCAACGTACGAACCAATTGTCAATCGGATGACAGGAGGTAATGTATCCTCCTGCTTGCCCTTCGCTTCATGTGGGCCCACTCGTCCTCACCCTAAAACTGCAACCTCCACCACGTTTGCCGCGCACCTTCAGTGTTTGTGTTGTGAAAGGTATTGATAACGAGGGGACTGTTTTGTAGTTGCACTATGGCTACAGGCGCTATGCAAGTTGGGGCGCATGTGTGTGTGCGTGGGGGTCGTCTCGCTGGTATTCATAGTATAACTGAAAATGAAATAGTATTTACGTCATATGCCTGCAAACCGGACCGGGTAGTGTTATTTCTCGGCCCTCCTTGGCTTCTACCTTGTAGGGTTTATGTTAGGGATTGGGCCGGCTACTTGTACGACCAAGAATAATATCACCTAGCGACACACCTATCTTCAATGCGCGCCGCTGTTCGTAGACATGGAATTAAAATTCGAATCAACCCTGGTAGTTGCCCCCCCCCCCCCCCCCCATCCCCTCCCGAATTAAAAGTAACATGAACATTCAAGGTTTCGAATATATTTGTTTTACCGGCTAATTTCCCACTTACAAAGTGTATGAGCAAAACTCAAATGTCGCTAGATCTATAAGATTCGACGAGGCTTGTTGTCACCGCTCCGCTCCGTTAAACCAAATCGTAGTATCGATCGTTGCTCAACACATGCTGGCTTGACATGTGCGTCGTTCCGGAACTCAAAAGGGGGGGGGGGGGGGGGGGGGGGGTCGTCCTTGTTTTTTTGGCTAGGGATCGATGATATCATCCGGACTATATATTGACGTCTTTCGTGGTGTTATTGGATACCCCGAATGCGAAATATACCGAAACTGTAGCGAAATGCGCCTGTAAAATATCGACAATAGCATCGATCCCTAGCCTTACCTTGCTAGGTTTTCCACATCTTGGGGATTATTGGGGGGACCGAAGCCCACGTGCAGTCGGGGGGGCCAGAGCTCTTACCATTTGCGTATTTTTCCTTTTCACCCGATCCGTAGACTTCTATGTTCAGATCTTACTCCACCATATTATATGAACAAGAGTCCTCGCGACGGGTGGTAGGTACGGGAATTTGTTAAGCCATCCGTTAGCCAGATCGTACAAGGCGTCTTCGGTGGCGGTCGATCTCGGTAGTTGCAAAGCACTAACGAATTCTTTCATCGCAGTCTGTTCATGATGACATCGTCCTCGCGCTCCCCTCCACACGGGGCACGACTAGGACGTCGCCATGCATCTAATAGCAACCACCATGCCATGGCACTGTCTCCCGATCATGAGATATCAAAGCCCCAAGTCTTATATTAATCCCCTCCCCGTCGTGTTATTCGCCAAAGGCCGTTGGAGCCCACCGAGCATCTATTCCGTACAACTCCCTTGCTCGATCATGACATTGGCCATGTAGCACTCTCGAAATCGGGAACGGATAGTTATATGTAGGTCGTGCCGGCCCCACAAGGGGCCCGGGTGTGGTGACTAAAGAAGTGAGAGGAGAGATATGGCGGCCGCCGAAGGCACCGGCAGGGCCGGCCGACCGCCACTAGTAGGGAATAGAGTACCGCTAATAGCATAACACTAAGTACTAGAATGACAAGAAGCTACCTTGTACATAAGCAGTAGGCAACGGGATGCTAGAGCTAACACCCCCCCTCAAGGTAGCCGAGGTCTTGACGTTGTCCTAGCTTGCGTTGAGGAAGGTGCCATCTTGGTCAAAGGTGTAGTGCTTGTAGCGTGTGTCTTAGGCCGGTTAGGTGTAGCGACATGCGCTCACATGAACGTGCCGCCACCGACGAGTTGCCGATATGAAGCGGTTCAAAATGTACTGCGTAATGTACTAGTCTGAAATGTAGCGGGAAAACTTTCTATGAGCGAATTAGCCGACGCATGTGAGCGACCGGCGACAAAGAAGCAAATCCAACAAGGCTGTTAAGAGCGTATAGGCACGCAAAGGCATAGACGGGCACTGCTCGTGTTGACTCCCCCCTTCCGTCGTGGGAAAGGTTCACTCCTCGCTAAGTTAGGTGAGCGTTGCGGCGTTGCCTCGAGGAAAAACAATAACAATACTAATTAAAGTACGCACGGCCCGAATTTTCGCGGGTCGGTTTTAAAGAACCACATCCGGTCGAGAGCATCGATAGGCTGAAGGCTAGGTGAGACTGAAAACAAGGTGGGGCGAGCGTGGCGCCGATCGCTTTACACACGCTCTTCTCCTTTTTACGTGGGAGATGGGAAGACATTCGCGGACAACCTGCTCGAAGGCGAAGTGTGGTATCGGTTGGACGATGAATTACAAGCGTGGCGAGCCGAGCGCTTTACACACGCTCTATTGAAATTGAAATTGTTTACAACATGCACCGTATGCGCCGGTTTTTCACCAAAAAAGCCGTATGCGCCGGCTGCTGTCTCTGGGCCCGCCCAACTATGCCATACAGGGAACTTACAAGTCAGGGCTAGACCGTGAACCTCCTATGTCCAACCTCTCCAAGGGTGTGCGGGGGTTTTACTCCCCCCCGGGGAGGTTCTGATGCGAGTCGGTAGAGGCGTGCTTTCAGGGGCGTGCGTAGGGGCAAAATGCGGAGGCGCGGCGGGAGGTCGTGCGGGACTTGATGCGGTATATGAGAAGGAGGTGATGCAGCCATTGGACGGTATGTGTGTGGAGCTGTGTAAGGATGCGAGACGTGTCGAGGCGTGCTTTGGAGACGAGTTTATCAGGAAGGTCGGTGCGGGCGGTGAGAAGGGAGGTGAGACTCAAGATGGTGGAGGAGTGCGGTGTACATGTGCGGCTCATGACGATGGGAAGGATGTCAACCACTGTGCCTGGCCAGTGGCTTCTGATGGCGTTTGCAAGGGGTGTATATTTGGTTCGTATGAGGTCAGCTATGTGGGAGAGGTTATTGTCTGTGCAGTACTTTCATTCCCCTATCTGAATTTTTTGATGGATGCGTATCGTCGGCGACCGTTGGAGTGACCAACGAATCGGGGTTCGAGGATGCGGATGAAGTCAGGTTTGTGGGCAGGGGGACGAAGCGAGGGGGGGAGAATCTCAGGGGGGAGGACGGCGGGGCACGAGGTTAGGGAATCGGGCGAGAGGCCTTCGTCAGCAGCTACAAGGCGGGTGGGCATGTGGGTGGGGTGAGGTGGGTGGCAGTCGAGTGGGGTGTGGGCATGAGTGGGGGGAGCAAATGATTTTATGGGTTTGTTGCAGTGATGGTTTCCCAGCGTCCTCCGTTGTGGCGTTCCAGTAGGGAGAGGAGGAGTTGTAGCGCGCTGTTGTGTCGGTCCTTTCTTAGGCCAGACATGGTGGGGCAGTTACCGGCCATGTGTCCGTTGCTAGTGAATTGGCCATATAGGGGGCAACGCAGGGAGGGGTTATGAGTAAGAAGGCGAGTGTTGTGAACTCCCCACATGAATTCTTGCTTGTGTGTGAATTGGGTATTCGTGAGGGTGGAGTGTTTTTTGTGGAAAGAGAAGTCGGCGCCGTCCTCCGCGGCGCGGGCGAGGAGGGCACCATGTTTGGTTGTTTACGAGAGGGGTGTGTGTGTGTGTTTGATGTTGTAGGTGTGTGCGTCAGCTTTGAGGTTGGTGTATCTGTAGGGTATGTTATCCCCTAGGGTTTGCGAATGAGGGTGTATGGCCAGGTCGAGTGACCTATCGTGACATCTCAGCCTGTGGTGTATGTAGCGTCGGGCGGGTGACCGTCCGCGACTTGGTTGGCGAGGGTGTCTGCGAGGTCGTTACCTAAGGAGTGGTTGTGTGCTTTTATTTTGCCGAGGTGTGTACGGATGCCAGCGTCGCAGCGGGTTTTAAGGGTGTGTGTGATGGATAGGAGGGTGTCGCGGTGGATGTTGTGTCTGTAAGCGGAAGGGCAGTTTAAGTATCCTTGTAAGAGGCGGAGGGAGCACGCACTGTCTGTGAGGAGGTGGGTACGGCCGAGTTGGAGGCCTATGTCTATGCCGGCTAATTCAGCGCGGTTTATTGTGTGTGAGGGAGGGGTAGAGGTCACCAGGATTTTGATTTTGGTGTCCGAGGCGGGGTGGGTAGCTGCTGCTCCGAGGGGAGACGAGTTTCCTTTTTTCGAGCCGTCGGTGTAGACAAAGTCCTGCCAGTTCCAAGCAGGATTACCTGTGGTTGGGGGGTATGTTAGATGCAAGCGTTCTGGGAGGGGGTATGTGATGGGGTGAGTTGTGTGTGGGGGGAGGTGGTATATGCCTGCTGAGTGGGGTGAGCATGTGTTGAAGCGGTGGGGAGGAGGGGGGGGTGATGGTGGGGTTGGGGAGGTGCGTGTCGTAGATAGATTCGAGGGTGTTGTGAAGTGCCGTCATGGCTGAGGGTGGCGGTAGGGTGGAGAGGGCGAGGGGGTTGGCGATAAGGTATATGTCGACCATCCATCTCGTGCCGAATGAGGTGGGGGGGGGGGGGGGGGGGGGGTTGCCAGTGTGTTGGTCGGGGGGTAAGAAGGTGTTTGCGTCGTTGGGTTGCGATGGGTGTGTGAGGGGCTGTGAGGTGTGCGCTGGTGATTACGTGTTCCATGGCGCGGCGCATGCATTCGTGGTCGTATTCTGGATTGGCGATGTTGGTACCTTGCCATGTGTGTGGGGCATTGCTGCCGCTGGATGAGAAGACTATGTCTTCGGGGTAGAGGGAGTGGTAGGTGTGTGAGTGGAGGGATTTATTGAGGGGGTCTGAGTATAGTTCTGTCTGGACGCGGAATGTGTGTCGGAGAGCTGTGAGGAGGTCTTCTCTGGTGGCCCATCTGTTACGGGTGGTGGTGGCGGGTGTGGGTGAGTGGATTTCTGAGCGGGAACCTAGGCGTGTGAGGAGGTGGTAGACCTACACACGCTCTACTCTTTTTAACGTGGGAGTTGGTAGGACTAGCATGGCGCCGAGCGCTTTACACATGCTCTCATGTAGTGTAACTTGGTGGAGGGCCCATATTATAGCCGTAGTAGCAGCGACGATAAAAGTGATGAAAAAATCTGTCGCACAACAGTTCGACCAGCGGTAGTGTATGACTCGCACCCGTTTTTGCTAAGAGGTCAAGGTAGAGGTTTAAGGAATAAGGACTAGGGAGAGGAAAGAACAAGCGATCATGGGCGAGTGAATGACATTCGAGAAATTAAGGAGAGTAGTACAATGCCAATGCGAATGGCTCGACGATATCTACTTTTCATTGGAGCAAACCAAGTTGCAAATGAAAGCCCCCCCTCCAAGTAGATGTAAATTTCAGCTTAATTTAGGCCTACCGGTTGATGTACGCCTACCGTCAAGTCCACCGTCCGACGTCATCCATGCCCTCGTGCAGCCAACCTGAGTTTTTAGGATTTCAAAATATGCCACATTCGCGCGGGGCTGGCATCCCCTCGACATGTGGAACCCGTACAATCGTTTGGCCAATACGCACGACAATTATCGCTCTAGATATGTTATATTCACGGCGTTGCCCGTATTATGCCGCATTGTGGCATGGAACCGCGTGTGGCGAGTATTGTCTTGTAACAATACATTACAGAACATTGTACAAGTACTCGTTACAAATTTGATCCGTGCTCTTCCATCGGAAGGACGTACTTCGTGGCAACGTCGCCACTGGAATTAGCGAGGGTGTTGTTTTGTTCCAATACCTCCCGGTGCGTACATGTACACGCATTTAATCTATCTAGCCACATGACGCGCTAATCTGATTTCCCGACACATACGAGCCGCGTCGCTAGTGTGATTGAACCGTTGCAAGAGGCCTAGCGCTTGGCACCAGGACCATGCGAGAAAATGTGCATGCTAGCTAGGCTGGACCTATTTAAGGCTAGTGCAATGTAGGGAGGTAACATAACCATTAAGTTAACCCCTTTCTTTGTTTACAATATATGGTTAGCACTGAACATTGAAACATCTTCCATATGTCTCTATTTGCACTTCCACATGCAGAAGTAACCGCACAACAAAACAAATTTGTGTCAGCATTTAGCTCTAGAACTGCGCCACACTGATTTTGGAGCTTTTGATCTTCACACGCGTTCCATGTTGCTTGGGTTGATCGACGTTGCTTGTGTGATTCGAGAACATTTTTCTCTCTCTTGAACATGGTCAACGTTCCAAAGAATAGGGCTTGAAGTTGCGTCATGAGAAATTCTTCTTCGGTCGTCAGAAGATGGAGTGCTTGGGCTATTAGTGTGTCCGCTGGTAAGAATTCCGTTTCGACGAGGAAAGTCGAGGCCGTTGCAGACTCGCATGTGCCTACGACGCATAGGAAGGTTATCAGTTTCGTGCAATTCTGCAGCTTCTACGCCAAGTGCATTCGTCATTTTAGATACCTTACGGCTCCATTGACGGACCTATTGCGAAAGTCCAATCACACAAGGTAATGCTGCCACTAGCATGTTTGGAAACAAGTTACGGCTCATTTCCGCGCTATGTCTGATCCTTCCGGAGGTCAGCTCGGACGCGATGTTCACTGTGGCTACAAATGCCTCGACAGTGGGGATTGGAGCACTTATGTTCAAAGATCAAGGAGGCGGAATTCAACCAGTCGCTATATAATGCGCGTAAGCTATATTCAGCTGAGCGTGGCGACGCGTGCTCTGCGTACGATTTGGAGGCATAAGCCGTATGCGAAGCGATAAAGCATTGTAGGTGTTACCGTGAAGGTGGCTCTTAGCTCCTCGTCGAAACATACCACGACACACTGCGACATTTGCTTGCTTTTGCAGCCAAACAACATGTTGAACAAGCGGCAAGCTCGTTACCATAAGGATTTGCAACCGTTTGTGGGCACGGTGACACTTGCGCACAGCACGGGAGACCTAAACGAAGCCGGTCTGTGAAGGATACCATACTTCGTACCTAAGGTCCATGTTCCATTGCTTTGGGATGGCGAGGTTCCATCATGCACCAAATTACGACGGAAGTCCCAGCCGTTGTTAAAGGACGCGCAGCTAAACTCAATGATTGTTAACGCGTTGCGGTTGAGCCTTGAGTTCGTTGATCTCATTCGCGAGGGGTAATCCTTACTCCCAAGACTCGGTTGATGGGGCCGAGGGTGAGTGGACGAAAGGCAGTCGGATTGAAGCCATAGCTAAGTACATTTGGCATCTCGATCGCCTTTGTGTCTCGCGAAACTATGAGCTCTGACTGAGATTGGTCTATGAGCAGCACGACAATTCGTCATCTTGTCACATAGGAGTTGCTATCATTCTTGCTAAAGCGCTCGACAAATAATGGTGGAAACGGATTGTCAAGATGTTAAAGATGGTTGTGAGCGCTACGTCATGTGTCGACGAGCAAAGATTCAACCACAGATGGCTGCGACTCTTTACCCTTTACATTTTCCACCCAGACCGTTGCACACGGTTGGGCTTGGCTACTTCGCAAACCTACGTGTGAGCAATGGCTTTGACAATATGTTGATTATAGTCGACCATATGACTGGAATGGCCCATTTTCTGCCGTGTACAAAAACGCAACAACAAAGGAAAATGTCAGCTTGTTTGTATAGGGATTTTACATATTACACGGACTGTCCCGAGTGCGCGTTAGCGATCGCGACCCGAAATTCATTAGTGGCTTTTGGCTGGCGCTTTGGAGACACCTTGGAACGTGTCTAAACATGTCTTCGTGCCGACACCCGGGGACGGATGGAATAATGGAGCGCGTCCATAACTCATTTAGGAAGCTTTTGCGTTGTTTTTGCTACTACGATGGTTCAAACAGGACAGACATGTGGCCTCAAGTGAAATTTTCGTACAACGCCACTCGTGCACTCGGAACTGAGCACACGCCCTTCGAGGCTAATTTTGGCTTTTCGCTAGAAGAGCCATCTGGCATGTTGTTCAACATGCGACCTTCGATTCATCCGGTTTCGCAAGCGCTTTAAAGTGGTTAAAATCGTTACAAGAGCTACATGCTCTTGTACGTTCGGTGTGGCACTTGCACAAGGATACGATGCAAGCTCCTTCGGAGCCGTTGACAGCCCCACACTTCGTTGTAGGAAACAAGGTGACTGCCGTCACTTAAAGCCACTTCATGGGGAGACAGCCAGACCGTAATCTGCGTGATCGACAACTTAGACATTTTATAGTCGAGGAGCCGATTGGGAAACACAATTACATATTGAAAATCAAGTGGTTCTCTTACATCCGATGTTTAACGTCAATAGTCTAAGGCCATGCTCTATGGCTTTCTTCGACATGCTGTCCCCTTGACTTCTCAAGAAGGTGACGATGATAAGTTCGAGGTTTTTCACATCTCCGTTATGTGCATCAAGTCGTTACTGGGACGACAAGGCAAACACTTGCTCTTAAGGACGCACTTAAGTGATGCCGACATTCCACATATCTTGCAGCGGGTGAACGAGGTGCACTATATGACGTCGTTACAAGAAATCATGGAGACGCCCCAATGGCACGCGTTCGCCCAGGCTTAGGCGTACAACGAGCTCATGCACGCTCACTCACCGCGCATTATCAGTTCTAGGAATTGATTCAATAAAGGAGCCAATAATACCCTCGCGGCACACCTCATTAACACGTCAAGAAGGGGGAGGGTACGAGTGTAACGAGTAGTATCATGCAGCAATACAATGAAAAAATGTACATGTACTCGTTACAAATTTGATCCGTACCATCGGAAGAACGTACTTCGTAGCTGCTTCGCCACTAAAAGTGGCAAGAGTGATGACTTGTATTGTACTACAAGTGCTGTCCGGTAGGAACATGTACGTACATTTAATCTAACTAGCCACATGACCCGCTAGTTTGATTTCCCGAGACATACGAGCCGCACCGCTAGTCGCTTTCTCGCGAGCCGCGTACGCGACTATATATTTTCATTGATTGATGGACTTTCGGACCCCTCAAAAGTGTGAGACCCGCGAGCTACAACGTTGTCTGGGGTACATGCCCCATGTACATACCGATAGAAGAAGAAGAAAGGCGTTGACCATCGCAAGTGCAATTTCAGAAATTATAAGTAGATATTTATCCGTTAATTTCTAAAGAATTCGTCATTTTTTTTGTTTGGTGGCCTTCACTGCTTTTTCTTGTAAGATGTTTTTTTAAGAATACAAAATGACCCTATTCTAATTTTATATGACAACGACATCCATGTCTCGCACGTATTGCCATCATTGTGACGAGTACAGTCCTGCAACAATACATTGCAGGACATTGTACATGTACTCGTTACGGATTCCAATTCGTGCTTTTCCACAGGACGGACGTATACTCGTGGGTACGTCGCTACTGCAATATTGTAATGGTGCTGATGCTACAGTACAACCAGTACCTCCCGGTACGTACAGATATGCATAATTAATCTAACCAGCCAGATGACGCGCCAGAACGAGCTCTTCGATGCAGAAGGAGCCGCGTCGTGAAACCCAATGCTAGGTAGGCCGCGTCTCGAGGCAGATGACGACGGTTGGACAGCCCTAACGTCTGACACGTAAGCGTAGCTTGCAGGCGTAAGTAATCTCGGCAGAAACATATTTAAGCTCAGTGCAGTAGAGGGAGGTGACAGAACCTTTTAACAATTCCTTTGTTCACTTACAACATCTACTGCCTAAGTACGGCAGTGAAACATCTTTCACCATTGCCTCTCGACAACGTCATTTTGCCATCTTGCAACAACAGAACTAGACAGGCTAGAACAGATTTGTGCTAGCGTTTAGCTTTCGGAGGCTAACCGCCACACTTGTTTCGGAGCTCATTGGTCGACGCACGCTTTCGTTGCTCGTTGATCTGCTCGACGTTGCTTGACTGAGTTGAGATGGCTTCTCTAGGACCCGGACATTACGTGGTGTTAGTAATTCACGTTGGAGGAACTAAACCGTCGGACTTGAAGTTGGTGTTTCAGCGTGAGCCTCGTTCTGGTAAAACTTGGTTCCTAGCTGGCTCTGCCTTACCTAACGAAGAGCATGTCGACGCTGTTGTTCGCGAGTTACACGAGGAGACCAGTCTTGTTTTGACACCGGATGATTTGACGCTGTTGAGTGGTGAACATGTTGATGTTACGCTACCTCAAGGACGACACCTTGTCTACGTGTACTCGGCTTCTATTCCTGTCATGTTTGCTACGAACAACTTACGCACACCTGCTCAGGTTGAGCGGGCTGTTTTAGCACAGTCGACAGTTAATCCGGATGGCACTTACGTCGTCCCAGAAACCATCAACATCGACGGTCTGACACTTACGCCCACACAAAAGGGATTACTTCGTGCTGAGAAGCACAAGAGTGAGTTACTTCACTTTGGCTACGTGACTCAATGGGAACTCTTTTTCCGAGCAATCCGTCAACACGTTCCAGTCATGTTTGATGACGCGTCTATCCCGAGACAGTTCCATATGTACTCCCGGTTTACAACGGTCGACTCTGGTTCTGTCTGGCTTCTAATTCGTGGATACATCAATCGACTGACTGGTGAAGGACCTACGGATTTACGAGTGGGAATGCCGATGCCTACCCACAACTTGGCTTGACTACCTGTTACCCTCACGGAGATTCAGCGTAAGGCTGCAATTAATTCACAATATCAGACTGGTCAGGTACCTCATGTATTGGAGGATTGGCTCGAAGCACAGCCTCAGCGTTTTCTTATGCTTGGGATTACGGCTGACTCGTACGACTCAGTTATCTAGGTTACTTCATAGTTTTCTGAACATCTGAATGGGTGGTGGTTGAACCGGAAAACTCAGCCTCCAATTCCAGCTACGTACGACGAGCTTGTTACGGAGTTACGCAAGTCAATGTTTCTTCCGAACATCAAGGACGACGCAATTAACGCTTTGCTAAGCTTTACGCAGAGCAGCACGATGAGTTACGCGGTCTACACTAAGCAGTACAACGACTATTTACGTCGGTCTCGTGAGCACCTGACAGCTAGTGTACATTGTGGACGCTTCATTAATGGCCTTGCGAACATTTCGCTCAAGAATCAGGCTAAATCACACCGAGCTCAGAAGGGATAACAGATTACGCTGGTGGAGCTGCAAAACTTTTTGAATGACGTCGTGACAGACTCGCCGGAACTCAGCAATGCGAGGCCTGTTGCTGGTTCATCTGCCCAGCCTACACGCAAGCGCAACTTTGATGACCCTCTCGAGGAGGCCTCTAACGTCTGGAAACGTAATAGAGGTGGCCGTGGTCGTGGCCGCGGACGTGGACGTGGTGGAGGCAACAATGGTGGTCGTGGTGGCAACAATGGCGGACGTGGTCAAACATCTGGCCGCGAATATTTTAACACACTCGCAAATGCGATGACAGCTGAGGAGCGTAAGCGACACATGGACGAGGGACTCTGCTTCAAGTGCCACAAGAAGGGACACCGACTGTTCCAATGCCCGGAGTTCAAGGGCAAGGCACCGATGGAACCTAAGAAGCAATGATGGTGGCAAGGCTGTTCTACAAATGAACAGGAGCAGCCGGCTACATCTACTGTTCATTCTGAGACAATGTTAGCGACATAGGTCGTCGAAACACCTTCGGCATCTCCATCGACTACAGTCGCGACGCATGTAACGCTAGTAGCAGGTCGTCGTCGTCAGACTAAGCAGAGACAGAGTCGTAAAACTGTAACCAGACGTTCAGTTGATTGGAAACTGGCTGACTCAGTCTTTGACCCTCTGCATGCACAATTCAATTTCACATTGGAGGGATGTGCTGATGATGAAGGTCTTAACTCGCACGGTGACCTACCTCACTGTTCGCCGAGTGACTCGATTCTAGACATAGATTTGTCAGGAGAACGGGTGTTCATCAACCCACCCTAGGAGTTAGCTGAGCAGATTGCGCAGCATTTTGAGGATTGTCGTCGAACATCTCCGACATCTACGATGGCTGTATTTGTACTACCGAAGTGGGCGAAATTTACTCAAGTGACTAAGCACTAGAAACTCTACCAAGAATTCCCAGCGAGAACTCAGCTTTTTACTCGTCAGTCACTGAAGAACCCAATGCAATAGGAGGTGGTTGCTCCAGCTCCTTGGCCTGTACAGCTGTGGTTAGTCGACGCAGATTGTGCGTTAACGACTCACCAAAAACTACAGCACCTGATCAACCCGACTCGGTACCATTACCTACAGACAACGCGGAACCTTCCATCGCTACGCTGCGACAATTTTTTTCGCCAGCTACAGCTCTACTGACTGACCTCACAGAAGCTCGCCCGTTAATTCGAACTGAGCTGACTGTGAAAACTCCTGATGGCGGACACCAAATTTCTGGATTAGTGGACTGCGCTGCGACGCTTGATTTTGTGTCAGAAGACTTTGTACGACGCTTTGCTTTACAGACTCGGAAGTCTGCAAGTAAGACTCCAGTTCGACTCGCTAACGGACAGCGAGTGACTTCTACGACAGTCTGCTATGTCACTTTTGAGCTGGCTCGACACGAATTTCACCGGACTTTTTACGTCTTACGTGATTTACGCACAACTGATTTAATCCTGGGTTTACCATGGCTTGATGACGAACATGCCTCTTTACAATTTGGTACAACCAGAATTTTTACACTAATGGACGGCAGAGCTGTGGAGACTACCCTCGAGGAACGACGCCATGAGTGTCTACTAATGTCGTCTACGAAAGTTCAGAAGCTCATGCGCAAGACGCGCCGCAGCAGGGGACGTCATGCTGATTTTTACGTCATTGAACTTACGTCAGCCGCTAAACAACCGACAGACTTTCACACTGGAGAGGAGCTAACTTTAGAACAACGTGACAACTTCCGGTCGTTACTCTTCGATGACTTCCCGGAGTTACTGCAACCTGTCGACTCTCCACCTATAAGCCGACAATGGGATCATCCCATTGAAACAATTGGCCCAATGCAACGTCAACGACTGAACAGATTGTCACCCGCAGAGCGCGCTGAGCTTAATCGACAACTCAAAGACGCAGTGGAGGTTGGTTTAGTACGTCCCAGCTACAGTGAGTTCGGCTCGCCGATTCTTTTTGTGCGGAAAGCTGATGGCTCGCTACGTCTGTGCATTGACTACCGTGGCCTTAACGAGGTTACGCGTAAAGATGCTTACCCACTACCGCGTGTGGATGATACTCTGGACGAACTTAAGGACGCGAATTTTTACACACACCTCGACCTCGCTTCGGGATTCTGGCAAGTTCAAGTGCGTGACCAGGACGTTCACAGGACGGCTTTTCAAGCCCCTAATGGCTTAATGGAATGGGTCGCCATGCCGTTTGGACTATGCAACGCACCAGCTACATTTCAGAGGATGATGAACGACATTCTTCGCGACTTTTTACATAAGTTCGTGACAGTCTACCTGTATGACGTATGCATTCATAGTCGAACTATGGAGGAGCACCTTGAGCACCTACGTCTAGTGCTACAACGCTTCAAGGAGGAAGGGCTTAAATTACGCCTTAAGAAATGCTTCTTCGGATTACAGCAGATGGAATACCTGGGCTACACTGTGTCAGCCGGTACAGACACGGTCGAGGCCGTTGCAGACTGGCCAGTGCCCAAGACGCAGAAGGAAGTTCGCAGTTTCGTATAGTTCTGCAGCTTCTACGCCAGATTCATACACCATTTTAGCGACCTTACGGCTCCATTGACGGACTTACTGCGGAAGTCCCAGCCACAAAAGGTTACGCTGACGCCTACCTGTTTGGAAGCCTTCGAGACTCTCAAGTTACGGCTCATTTCCGCGCCATGCCTGATCCTTCCGGAGGTCGGCTCGGACGCGACGTTCACCGTGGCTACAGATGCTTCAACAGTGGGGATTGCAGCAGTCATGTTGCAAGACCAAGGAGGAGGTCTTCAGCCAGTCTCTTACTGGGCGCGCAAGCTGAATCCAGCTGAGCGTGGTAACACTTACTCTGCGTACGACTTAGAAGCTTTGGCCGTATGCGAAGTTGTCAAGCATTGGAGGTGTTATCTTGAAGGCTGTTCTAAGTTCCTTGTCGTAACAGACCACGACACACTGCGACATCTGCTCAGGCAACCGAACAACAGGCTGAACAAGCGGCAAGCAAGATACCTACGGGATTTGCAACCGTTTGTGGGCTCGATGACACTTGCATATCGCAAAGGAGCTCTGAACGAAGCTGACCCGTTAAGCCGACGTCCAGACTTCGTACCTCATGCCACATTACCCTTGTTTGGGGATGGTGAGGTTCCGTCAGATCGAGAATTACGACGGAAGTCCCAGCTGCTGTTTGAAGACGCACAGTTAAATTCACTTACTGTTGACGCGCTGCAGGTGAGCCCTAAGTTCGCTGATCTCATTTGCGAGGGGTTCTCACAAGATTCGTTTTATGGGGACGATGGTGAGTGGACAAGAGACAGCCGGATAGAAGCCAGAGACGGATACTTTTGGCGCCTCAATCGCCTCTGTATACCACAGAACTCTGAGCTCCGACTGAGATTGATCACAGAGCTGCACGAAAGTTCGTCAGCTGGTCACATAGGAGTTGCTAGCACTCTTGCTAAAGCACTCGACAGATTCTGGTGGAAACGAATCCGCCAAGACGTGAAAGATTTTTGTGAACGCTGCGTCGTGTGTCGACGAGCGAAGATTCGACCGCAGATGGCTGCGACTCTTCACCCATTACCTGTTCCACCCAGACCGTGGCACACAGTTGGTCTTGACTACCTGACACACTTGCCTGAAAGCAACGGCTTTAACAGTGTGATGATTGTAGTAGACCATCTAACTCGAATGGCCCATTTTCTGCCATGTACAGAGTCGATTACTGCCGAAGAAACTGCCACTTTGTTTTTACAGGGAGTCTACCGTTTACATGGACTTCCCCGTGTGCTGATCAGCGACCATGACCCGAAATTTGTCAGCGCTTTCTGGCAGGTACTCTGGAGACGCCTTGGAACGCGTCCGAACATGTCTTCCAGCCGACACCCAGAAACAACGGGTTGACAGAGCGAGTGAGCAGCACGTTTCAGCAGCTTCTTCGATGCTTCTGTTGCTATGATGGCTCTGATTGGTCGACACTTCTACCGCAAGTGGAGTTTGCGTACAACGCTTCGCGTGCACTCGGAATTGAGCACACACCTTTCGAGGCTAACTTTGGTTTTTCTCCTGAGGAGCCTCTTGACCTGCTCTTCAACATGCGACCGTCGATTCCAATTTCGCAAGACGCAACATAACGATCGAGATTGTTACAGGAAGTACACACCCTGGTACGCTCAGTGTTACAGCTACACAAGGACGAGATGCAAGCGCGCACATAACCGTCTACAGCGCCACACTTCGCTAAGGGAGACAAGGTGTCAGTCGTCACAACAAATCTTTTTCTGCGAGGACAACCGAACCGGAAACTCAGAGACAGACAGCTCGGCCCTTTTCCAGTGGAGGAGCAGATTGGGAAACACAGTTACAGATTGAAACTACCAGCGACTGTCCGCTTACATCATGTGTTCCATGTTAACAACTTACGACCCTGCTCTACCGCTCCGCTACGACCAGCTGTCCCGGTGACAGTACTTGAAGGAGACGACGAGAAGTTTGACGTCTCGCACATCTCTACTGTGTGCATCAAGTCGCTACCTGGGCGACGAGGCAAATATTTGCTCTTCATGACGCACTTCAGTGATGACGACATTCCACCTGTCTGGCACCGATTGAACGAGGTGCATCGAACAATTGCGTTACAAGAATTCTTGGAGACGCCTCAATGGCACAAATTTGCCAAGACTCAGGCGTACACTGACTTCATGCACGCTCACCCAGCGCGCATTCCTGAGTCCCAGTAACTGCTTCAGTAAAGGAGCCAAGAACCACGGAGGTCTGCCTCGCGGCGGCCTCATTGATCTGTCAAGAGGGGGAGGGTACGAGTGTGACGAGTACAGTCCTGCAACAGTACATTGCATGACATTGTACATGTACTCGTTACGGATTCCAATTCGTGCTTTTCCACAGGACGGACGTATACTCGTGGGTACGTCGCTACTGCAATATTGTAATGGTGCTGATGCTACAATACAACCAGTACCTCCCGGTACGTACAGATATGCATAATTAATCTAACCAGCCAGATGAGGCGCTAGAACGAGCTCTTCGATGCAGAAGGAGCCGCGTCGTGAAACCCAATGCTAGGCAGGTCGCGTCTCGAGGCAGATGACGACGGTTGGACAGCCCTAACGCCTGACACGTAAGCGTAGCTTGCAGGCGTAATTAGTCTGGGCTGAAACCTATTTAAGCCCAGTGCAGTAGAGGGAGGTGACAGAACCATTTAACAATTCCTTTGTTCACTTACAACATCTACTGCCTATATACATCAATGAAACCCTAAACCTAGACCCTAAACACTAAAAACCTAAACCCTAAACCCTAAACATCTTTCACCATTGCCTCTCGACAACATCCTTTTGCCATCTTGCAACAACAGAATTAGACAGACTAGAACAGATTTGTGTTAGCGTTTAGCTTTCAGAGGCTAACCGCCACATCATGGCAGAGCACGCATCGTGGCATCTCAGTACAGAGACAACGTACAAAAGTACAAAAAGAAAACGGAAGGACGCAACGGAGCTTAGCCCGCGGCAACAAGTTGACATAAGAAAGTCTCGTACTTTCATGATATTAGTAAATAGCGCAAGATAAATTATTTCCACGGCAATACGAAGGATGACGACGTCCATCAACCACCGGACGCAGTGAGCTGCGCCATTTGCTCTCGTCGCGCGTCTTGACCAACGCGGTCAGTTGAATTTGAATTCACATACACCGCTAGTGAACTTGAAGTGCGCATTCTAACCATCATTAAAAGCGTGTGCGACTAGTCGAACGCCCGTCTCTTCATCGATCGCCCGGAAGCGCGGCAGGTTGTCCCCATCATGGATTTCATACTTAACCCATCCTTAGTTATGAATAACTAAAGCGGATCTTGCCAAATTTGAACATGCAAATAGATTTTGATTACATTTCAATACAATGTATAATGTAATATATAATACATATGTTCCATGTGGTTGGATCGCCATATGTTGTCGTCGCGCGTCTTGACCACCGCGTTCGGTGGACATGTTGAATTTATAGACACCGCCACTTATCTTGTAGTACGTATTATGACATTTAAAGCGCGTGCGGCCTGTCGAGCGCCCGTCTATTCATCGATTGCGCGGCAGCAGGTAGTCCCCAACTCCCCATCCCGAACTTCATACTTTACCCCTTCTTAATTGCGACTCATGGATGACGCTCATACCAAACTTGCAAATTCGAATTGACGCTTAATACTGTTTTATTGATATGTTGTCAAGAAAATTGGATCGCTTTGCGCCACCGTTATTCAACATGAATGGCACAGGCAGCAACGACCGTCACTCAGCACAGGGTGCGACTGGAAGACCTATAACGGTAAGTAAGCTAATTGTTGTACAACAGTCGAACGCTTAATTACATTACGGGACGCGGTTGACGTGGATACTACTGCAATCGTTCGTTGTTAGTTATTTTGATATTTTGAGCAACATTTGCGAGTCGTCAATTCAAATATTTCACTGCCATCGCTACACATGCAAGGCAAGGCCACTAACCGTTGAAGACGATGCCAACAACCCTCCGCGGACCGTCGACCGTATGTCATCAGCCCATGCTACTGACTTCGTGGCTACTAGCCGTGTCGACCAAGGGGTTGCCTCGAACGGGCGGCAGCCTCCCGAGGGACGATCGCCTCCAATTGTCACCGCGGCTCCGCAGCCCAGCATGGAGCAATTGCTTCAGATGTTAATCATGTTGTCTATTTATCATAGGTCACGTCACCGAATCTATACAATTTCTAGCACATGTGATAACTTCATCAAATCAGCACCTATAACCAAACACTTCTCATAACATGGTGTTTTATGGCTGAAACTTGCTAAAGGGACAGGTTTGGCATAAAAAACGTTAGTACACATGGTGTTTCAGAGTATACAATACGAGGGTGTTCAACGAAATTTCAGACATTTTGTTGCCCTCCAAACCTCAGGTGACGTTTCCATTCATAGCTGCATGGCCGGTGACTCAATTTTACAATTTAAATGTTCATTATGAAGCTAATACCATGCAAATTCCGACACTAAAAATCTAAATGAAAAAAAAAGTGAATGTCAATGGCCAGATGATGGTTTAAAGTAAAAGGTCGCCGGGTTCATAAGCTCTAATAATTTAATGTTTCAGTGCTCCAAAAGTAAAGCAAGAGGGGCTGAACTACAACAAAAGAGTCAAACACTATCCTTGTGCATATTAAAACATGCTTTCATCGCTGTTGAGTCATATATAACAGTTCGAATCCTACCAAGTGATAAAACAAATAATCACGGAGGGCCTGCCACGTCTAGCGCCGCAAATGACCAACTCTACCCGCTACCAACGCTTGAACATTCACCTTCTCCGATTCCACTTGCCCTTTGGCACCCGATGTTGCCTTCCCTGCTTTCCGCTCCACCCATGCTTGCACCATCGCCTCATAACGTCGGTTCATTGGTTGCACATCGCTGACGTGGCGGGCAAAGCAATCCAGGTTTTGGGCCGGGATGTAAAGAAACAAGCAGCCCCTCTTCATGCGCTTCTCCATTCCATCCCTCCAACAGAAGTATGGATGTCCCACTGCTCCAAGGTCACATGGCCTTAGCAGGGTTCTTACAATACTCCTTCCAGAAATCTTTATTCGCCATGCTCTCCTTCCTCTCATAAAAAAGCAACGGCTAGCTCTAATCCTGTTATAGCAAAGACAACTAAAAATGGTATACGGCTTTACAAAGATTATGCAGCCCATCTGACAATCATCGGTGTGTGCGACTCACGACCACAGTTGGCTGGCTTCCTAGCCACAAACATCCAGCCAAGCATGCAACCATTGCCCCAATACTTCCCCCGTTTGCTCTCGACAGTGAAAAATAGAAAGACAGGTTTAAAAAATACCCAACTCACACTTTTTCAATAAAAGGTGTGCAAGTTTTACTATGCTCCGCGGGCATAGTCGCTACGCAATGCGGGGTCGACTTTTCGCCTTGCGCCCAGCACATGTAACTTCCCTCCTACGTTGAGCACTCCACCCCCGCTAGTTCCCTCATGTTTGTCTTCCTTTTATGATAACTCGCTGACTAACTTCCTCGTCGTCGGATATGACTATTTCTCCAACCTCCAAAATAGGAGGATTCCAGCCGCGTCCACGCCCACGCTCACGCCCACGCCCACGCCCGCGCCCACGCTCATAACCACCACGAACTATGCTCATAACCACCACGAACTATGTCTTTTATGAACTCTTGTTGTTCCTCATCCTCTTCAAAGGATTTGTTTGCCTATGATTCGTCGTCTCTAGGGACATGAGAGAGCGTAGTACCCGAGTGTGATGGTTGTAAGCGAATTTCCGCCTCGGGGGCGAGGCTCGCGAGCGGCATTTCCTCATCATGCCATGTCTCGTCGGCGGTCAAGTTTGCCGCAGCACTAACACCAACGCCCAAACCACCAACCAGAAAACGTTCCTAATAGTCATGGGCGTTGTCGAGCTATATAAGTATCAAGACGCGAGAGTGTCTCACCGGCCTGCTCTAGCTCTTCTTCGGGGGCGGTTACGATGTCGATATCCTCATCGCGCGCGTCCCGCTCCCGACCTACGCGCTTATATACTGTGCCTAGTACGCGCGGTAGCCGCATCAGCCCCGAAAGTGGCCACAAACCACGCTGGTCTACCATAGTTATCGAAATAGGGAGTTACTGTGGTGATAGTCGCGCCTTTTGAAAGATAGGTTCTTTTCAATAAAAAACCGCAAACTGAACGGCTAGTGACTCACCATCAAGGTCACATTGCGAATAAGTGCACCGCTGCCAGATACGGCAACATTTTTAGATCGGGTCTTTTTCATGTAACGCCCATAATATGAGTTTAACTATGAAAAACCAGTAAGCTGATTTATTAAGTTCGGTTTTTGAAAACGGTCACCAGTGTTCCAACCTAATAGGTTAAAACACCGGTGACCGAAGCTACAAATAGACATTACATAGGGGGTCGCCCTGAACTCGATGCTACGGGGCGTAGAGAAAGAGAATATGGACATAAAGGCATAGCGGGCAAGCTTAAAGGCGACGCTCGGAAATCAGCGGCACTACATGAACGAGGTTCAAAAGGCCCACAAGTAGCGGCTCGCCACAAGTAAGGAAGCAGTCAAGGCAGCCGAAGACCAGGCTAAGCAGCTAGCGAAGACTGTCGACTCCCTCAACGAATAAGTGGACGATGCTCAAAAGGACATGAAGCCGGTTGAAGAAACCATGAAAGCGTCATCGCGCTTTGCTCGGCGGAGGATCAACTACAACAAGCCGAGTCGTTGGAGGTAAGCCACGGACGAAAACAACTTGACTGAGTACTTCACGGAACAGTTTGGCCCAAAGTCGCTGAACTTCGACGCCATGGGCGAGGGGGGTGGGGAGGAGCCCGTTGACCCGAGCAAGGCAGCGTACCCTACTAAGGTCGTCGGTGTGTTTTTTGTGAAAACACCTCGAGATCTTAGAGATGGACGAGATGCTGCGCGGGAATGGCATGCGCGAGATCGAGGAAGATGTCGTGGAGTGCATCGCCACGCACTACGGCGACATTGTTGCCGACATGTTCATACACGCGGACACCAACACTCGAGATTACTAGAAGATCCCGAACCCCATGAGCTTTGTTCATAAGGACCAACGGATGGCCATAGCAAGGCTGCAGTACAGGCCATGCTTCCCCAAGCTTGCCCCCCTTATGCCATCAATAGTCGGTTACATGGCATGATGACATGCCTACTAGGCCATGACAGAGCAATCCCCAGAGCCACCATGAGTGACCGAAAGCTCTATTAACATCGCACATTCGGTGGCTGGTTGCGAACCAGCGGAACTTCAATATTCCCAGGCCCGGCAACCATGTGCAAGTTCAGCTTCTCGGGGACGCCTATGGCATCTTCAACAAGAAAAAAGTGCAAGGGGCATTCCTCGTCCTTAAGACAATATTTTTGGTGGGGATGCGGAGGCACCTGTGGACAAAATTCTGCACAAATGCGGAGTCAAAAGCATCGAGAACTTATGCATTTTGGGGTTTTACATGGGGGACGACAAGTACAAGGAAATCGTGGAGAAGCTACCGCAACTTGCCGCAGTGGCTTCGGAGGTAATGTCTGAGGAGGTATTAGAGGTAGATGGCGTTAAGTGCATTTTCAAAGTGACTTTCAGAGGTAAGCTGGGTTATGTTGGGTGGGTTGTGTGTGTTTTGTCGATTTATGTGCATTACTATGTGCATTTTCACATTTACTGTAATTTCTTCTTGTTGTTAGACCGTCGTGCAGTTAAGATAACGCTTTCTTATAGAAGCCCATGACAGTTTGCGTGGAATTCATGCCTTCATGACGCTGTCCTGCCTGTTTGTGCGTTGCCAGTTTATTTTGCTTTGTTTGTTAATGTGTGTTTTCTGCCGATTTCATGTGCATTATTAAGTCATTTTCAGATATTAGATGCAAATTCATCGTGATGTTCGACCGTCGTGCAGATGAGATAACACTTTCTAATAAAAGCCCGTGGCACTTCATGTTAGTTGTTGAGGAAGACATGCCTTCATGACGTTGTCTCCCCTGTTTGTGCGTTGCCCGTCATGTTTTGATTTGACAGTTAATGTGTGTTTTCTATTGATTTTACACGCACTATTATGTGATGAGTACAGTCCTGCAACATTACATTGCAGGACATTGTACAGGTACTCGTTACGGATATCAATTCGTGCTTTTCCACAGGAAGGACGTATACTCGTGGGTACGTCGCTACTGCAATAATGTAATGGTGCTGATGCTACAGTACGACCAGTACCTCCCGGTACGTACAGATATGCATAATTAATCTAACCAGCCAGATGACGCGCCAGAGCGAGCTCTCCAATGCAGAAGGAGCCGCGTCGTGAGACCCAATGCTAGGCAGGCCGCGTCTCGAGGCGGATGACGACGGTTGAGCAGCACTAACGCCTGACACGTAAGCGTAGCTTGCAGGCGTGACTAGTCTGGGCTGAAACCTATTTAAGCCCAGTGCAGTAGAGGGAGGTGACAGAACCTTTTAACAATTCCTTTGTTCATTTACAACATCTACTGCCCAAGTACAGCAGTGAAACATCTTTCATCAATTGCCTCTCGACAACATCATTTGCCATCTTGCAACAACAGAACTAGACAGACTAGAACAGATTTGTGCTAGCGTTTAGCTTTCAGAGGCTAACCGCCACACTGGTTTCGGAGCTCTTTGGTCGACGCACGCTTTCGTTGCTCGTTGATCTGCTCGAAGTTGTTTGCTTGAGTCGAGATGGCTTCTCTCGGAGCTGGACATTACGTGGTTTTGGTAATTCACGTCGGAGGAACTAAATCGTCGGACTTGAAGTTGGTGTTTCAGCGTGAGCCTCGTTCTGGTAGAACTTGGTTCCCTGCTGGCTCTGTCTTACCTAACGAAGAGCCTGTCGACGCTGCTATTCGCGAGTTACACGAGGAGACCGGTCTTGTTCTGACATCGGATGATTTGACGCTGTTGAGTGGTGAACCTGTTAACGTTACACTACCTCAAGGACGACAGCTTGTTTACGTGTACTCGGCGTCTATTCCTGTCCTGTTTGCTACGAGCAACTTACGTACACCTGCTCAGGTCGAGCAGGTTGTTTTGGAACAGTCGACAGTTAATCCGGATGGCACTTACGTCGTCCCGGAAACCATCAACATTGACGGTCTGACACTTACGCCTGCACAGACTGGGTTACTTCGTGCTAAGAAGCACAAGAGTGAATTACTTCACTTTGGTTACGTGGCTCAGTGGGAATCTTTCTATCGAGCAATGACACAACATGTTCCAGTCATGCATGACGACACGTCTATCCCGAGACAGCTCCACATGTACCCCCGGTTTACAACGGTCGACTCTGGTTCTGTCTGGCTGCTGATTGTTGGACACATCAACCGACTGACTGGAGTGGGACCTACAGATTTACGAGTGGGAACGCCGATGCCTACCCACAACTTTGCTGGACTATCTGTGACTCTCACGGAGACTCAGCGTAAGGCTGCAATTACTTCACCGTACCAGAATGGTCTGGTGCCTAATGTACTGGAGGATTGGCTTGAAGCGCAGCCTCAGCGTTTTATAATGCTTGGAATTACAGCTAACTCGTACGATGCAGTGTTCTGGGTTACTTCACAGTTTGCTGGACACCTTGGTGGATGGTGGTTGAACCGGAAAAATCAGCCTCCAATTCCGTCTACGTACAACGAGCTTGTTGAGGAGTTACGCAAGTCGACGTTTCTTCCAAACATTCAGGACGACGCGATTAACGCTTTGATGAACTTTACGCAAGGCAACACGATGAGTTACGCAATCTACACTAAACAGTACAACGACTACTTACGTCGGTCTCGTCAAGACCTGACAGCTGAAGTGCAGTGTGTACGCTTCATTAATGGCCTGGCAAGCGATGCGCTCAAGAAACTGGCTAAGTCACACCGAGCTCAACTAGGATACCGGACTACGCTAGTGGAGCTGCAAAACTTTTTGAATAACGTCGTGACAGATTCGCCGGAATTAGGCAATGCGAGGTCTGCTGCTGGACCTTCTGCCCAGCCTACGCGCAAGCGCAACATTGAGGATCCTCTCGAGGAAGCCTCTAACGTCTGGAAACGTAACAAGGGTGGCCGTGGACGTGGCCGCGGACGTGGACGTGGAGGTGGAAACAATGGTGGACGCGGTCAGACATCTGGTCGTGAAGATTTTAATTCGCTTGCAAATGCGATGACACCTGAGGAGCGCAAACGACACATGGACGAGGGACTTTGCTTCAAGTGCCACAAGAAGGGACACCGCTTGTTCCAATGCCCGGAGTTCAAAGGCAAGGCACCGATGCAACCCAAGAAGCAATGATGGTGGCAAGGCTGTTCTACAAATGAACTGGAGCAGCCGGCTACATCTACTGTTCATTCTGAGACACTGCTAGCGACAGAGGTCGTCGATAAACCTTCGGCATCTCCATCGACTACAGTTGCGACACCTGTAACGCAAGTAGCAGGTCGTCGTCGTCAGACTAAGCAGAGACAGAGTCGTAAACCTGTAACCAGACGTTCAGTTGATTGGAAACTGGTTGACTCAGTCTTTGACCCTCTGCATGCACGATTCAACTTCACGTTGGAAGGATGTGCTGATGATGAAGGTCTAAACTCGCACGGTGACTTACCTCACTGTTCGCCGAGTGACTCGATTCTAGACAGAGATTTGACAGGAGAACGGGTGTTCATTAATCCACCCTGGGAGTTAGCTGAGCAGATTGCGCAGCATTTTGAGGATTGTCGTCGAACATCTCCGACATCTACGATGGCTGTATTTGTGCTACCAAAGTGGGCGAAATTTACTCAGGTGACTAAGCACTGGAAGCTTTATCAAGAATTCCCAGCAAGAACACAGCTTTTTACACGTCAGTCACTGGAGAACCCAGCGCAACAGGAGGTGGTTGCTCCAGCCCCTTGGCCTGTACAGCTGTGGTTAGTCGACGCAGATTGTGCGTTTAACGACTCTTCGGAATCTACAGCACCTGATCAACCCGACTCGGTACCTGTACCAACAGACGACTCGGAACAGTCCATCGCTACGCTGCAACAATTTTCCTCGCCAGCTACAGCACTACTGACTGACCTCACGGAAGCTCGCCCGTTAATTCGAACTGAGCTGACTGTGAAAACTCCTGATGGCGGACACCAAATTTCTGGATTAGTGGACTGCGCTGCGACACTTGATTTTGTGTCAGAGGACTTTGTACGACGCTTTGCTTTACAGACTCGGAAGTCTGCGAGTAAAACTCCAGTTCGACTCGCTAATGGACAACGAGTGACTTCTACGACAGTCTGCGACGTCACTTTTGAGCTGGCTCGACACGAGTTTCAACGGACTTTCTACGTTTTACGTGATTTACGTACAGCTGATTTAATCCTGGGTTTACCATGGCTTGATGACGAACAGGCCTCTTTACAATTTGGTACAACCAGAATTTTTACACTGATGGACGGTACAGCTGTGGAGACTACACTCGAGGAACGACGCCCTGAGTGTCTGCTACTGTCATCTACGAAAGTTCAAAAGCTCATGCGCAAGACGCGCCGCAGCAGAGGACGTCATGCTGATTTTTACGTCATCGAACTTACGTCAGCTGCCGACCAATCAACGGACTTCCACACTGGAGAGGAACTAACAGCAGAACAACGTGACAACTTCCGGTCGTTACTCTTTGAAGACTTCCCGGAGTTACTGCAACCTGTCGACTCTCCGCCAGTAAGCCGACAGTGGGATCACCCCATTGACACAACTGGCCCGATGCGACGTCAACGTCTGAACCGACTGTCACCGGCAGAGCGCGCTGAGCTTAATCGACAGCTCAAAGACGCAGTGGAAGCTGGTTTAATACGCCCCAGCTACAGTGAATTCGGCTCGCCAATTCTTTTTGTGCGAAAGGCTGATGGCTCGCTACGTCTGTGCATTGACTACCGCGGTCTTAACGAGGTTACGCGTAAAGATGCTTACCCGCTACCGCGTGTGGATGACACACTGGACGAACTTAAGGACGCGAATTTTTACACACACCTCGACCTCGCTTCTGGATTCTGGCAAGTTCGAGTGCGTGATCAGGACGTTCACAAGACGGCTTTTCAGACCCCTGATGGCTTGATGGAATGGGTCGCCATGCCGTTTGGGCTGTGCAATGCACCAGCCACATTTCAGAGGATGATGAACGACATTCTTCGCGACTTTTTACATAAGTTCGTGACAGTCTACCTGGATGACGTCTGTATCTACAGTCGAACTCTGGAAGAGCACCTGGAGCACCTACGTCTAGTGCTACAGCGATTCAAGGAGGAAGGGCTGAAATTACGCCTTAAGAAATGCTTTTTCGGATTGCAAGAAATGGAGTATCTGGGCTACACTGTGTCAGCCGGGAAAATTTCGGTTTCCACAAAGAAAGTCGAGGCCGTTGCAGACTGGCCAGTGCCCAAGACGCAGAAGGAGGTTCGCAGTTTCGTACAGTTCTGCAACTTCTATGCGAGATTTATACACCATTTTAGCGACCTTACGGCTCCATTGACGGACTTACTGCGGAAGTCCCAGCCACAGAAGGTTACGCTGACGCCTGCCTGTTTGGAAGCCTTCGAGACTCTCAAGTTACGGCTCATTTCCGCGCCATGCCTGATCCTTCCGGAGGTCAGCTCGGACGCGACGTTCACCGTAGCTACAGATGCTTCAACAGTGGGGATTGCAGCAGTCCTGTTGCAAGACCAAGGAGGCGGTCTTCAACCAGTCTCTTACTGGGCGCGTAAGCTGAATCCAGCTGAGCGTGGTAACACTTACTCTGCGTACGACTTAGAAGCTTTGGCCGTATGCGAAGCTGTCAAGCATTGGAGGTGCTATCTTGAAGGCTGTTCTAAGTTCCTTGTCGTAACAGACCACGACACACTGCGACATCTGCTCAGGCAACCGAACAACAGGCTGAACAAGCGGCAAGCAAGATACCTGCGGGATTTGCAACCGTTTGTGGGCTCGATGACACTTGCATATCGCAAGGGAGCTCTGAACGAAGCCGACCCGTTAAGCCGGCGTCCAGACTTCGTACCTCAAGCCACAGTACCCTTATTTTGGGATGGCGAGGTTCCGTCAGATCGAGAATTACGACGGAAGTCCCAGCTGCTGTTTGAAGACGCACAGTTAAATTCACTGACTGTTAACGCGTTGCAGCTGAGCCCTGAGTTCGCTGATCTCATTCGCGAGGGGTTCTCACGAGATTCGTTTTATGGGGACGATGGTGAGTGGACAAAAGACAGCCGGATAGAAGCCAGAGATGGGTACTTTTGGCGTCTCAATCGCCTCTGTATTCCACAGAACTCTGAGCTCCGACTGAGATTGATCACAGAGCTGCACGAAAGTTCGTCAGCTGGTCACAGAGGAGTTGCTAGCACTCTTGCTAAAGCACTCGACAGATTCTGGTGGAAACGAATCCGCCAAGATGTGAAAGATTTTTGTGAACGCTGCGTCGTGTGCCGACGAGCGAAGATTCGACCGCAGATGGCCGCGACTCTTTACCCATTGCCTGTTCCACCCAGACCGTGGCACACAGTTGGTCTTGACTACTTGACACACTTGCCTGAGAGCAACGGCTTTAACAGTGTGCTGATTGTAGTAGACCATCTAACTCGAATGGCCCATTTTCTGCCATGCACAGAGTCGATTACTGCCGAAGAAACTGCAACTTTGTTTTTACAGGGAGTCTACCGCTTACATGGACTGCCCCGTGTGCTAATCAGCGACCGCGACCCGAAATTTGTCAGCGCTTTCTGGCAGACACTTTGGAGACGCCTTGGAACGCGTCTGAACATGTCTACCAGCCGACACCCAGAAACAGACGGACTGACAGAGCGCGTGAACAGCACGTTTCAGCAGCTTCTTCGTTGCTTCTGTTGCTATGATGGCTCTAACTGGTCGACACTTTTACCACAAGTGGAGTTTGCGTACAATGCTTCGCGTGCACTCGGAATTGAGCACACACCGTTCGAGGCTAACTTTGGTTTTTCTCCTGAGGAGCCTCCTGACCTGCTCTTCAGCATGCGACCATCGATTCCAATTTCGCAAGACGCAACAGAACGGTTGAAGTTGTTACAGGAAATACACAGCCTGGTACGCTCTGTGTTACAGCTACATAAGGACGAGATGCAGGCGCGCACAGAACAGTCTACAGCGCCACACTTCGCTAAGGGAGACAAGGTGTCAGTCGTCACAGCAAATCTTTTTCTCAGAGGACAACCGAACAGGAAACTCAGAGACAGACAGCTCGGCCCTTTTCCAGTGGAGGAGCAGATTGGAAAACACAGTTACAGATTGAAACTACCAGCGACAGTACGCTTACATCCTGTGTTCCACGTTAATAACTTACGGCCCTGCTCTACCGCTCCACTACGACCAGCTGTCCCGGTAACAGTACCTGAAGGAGACGACGAGGAGTTCGACGTCTCACACATCTCTGCTGTGTGCATCAAGTCGCTACCAGGGCGACGAGGCAAATATTTGCTCTTCATGACGCACTTCAGTGATGACGACATTCCACCTGTCTGGCACCGGTTGAACGAGGTGCATCGAACAGTTGCGTTACAAGAATTCTTGGAGACGCCCCAATGGCGCAAGTTCGCCAAGACTCAGGCGTACGTTGACTTCATGCACGCTTTCCCAGCGCGCATTCCTGAGTCCCAGTAACTGCTTCAGTAAAGGAGCCAAGAACCACGGAGGTCTGCCTCGCGGCGGCCTCATTGATCTGTCAAGAGGGGGAGGGTACGAGTGTGACGAGTACAGTCCTGCAACAGTACATTGCAGGACATTGTACAGGTACTCGTTACGGATATCAATTCGTGCTTTTCCACAGGAAGGACGTATACTCGTGGGTACGTCGCTACTGCAATAATGTAATGGTGCTGATGCTACAGTACGACCAGTACCTCCCGGTACGTACAGATATGCATAATTAATCTAACCAGCCAGATGACGCGCCAGAGCGAGCTCTCCAATGCAGAAGGAGCCGCGTCGTGAGACCCAATGCTAGGCAGGCCGCGTCTCGAGGCGGATGACGACGGTTGAGCAGCACTAACACCTGACACGTAAGCGTAGCTTGCAGGCGTGACTAGTCTGGGCTGAAACCTATTTAAGCCCAGTGCAGTAGAGGGAGGTGACAGAACCTTTTAACAATTCCTTTGTTCATTTACAACATCTACTGCCCAAGTACAGCAGTGAAACATCTTTCATCAATTGCCTCTCGACAACATCATTTGCCATCTTGCAACAACAGAACTAGACAGACTAGAACAGATTTGTGCTAGCGTTTAGCTTTCAGAGGCTAACCGCCACAATTACGTGTATTTTTCACATTTACAGCAAATTCATCATGTTGTTCGATCGTCTTACAGTTGAGCAGATAACGCTTTCTAGTAGAAGCTTATGACATTTCATGTAAGTTGTGGTGGAAGTCATGCCTTCTTGACGATGTCATGCTTGTGTATTGTGCTTTGTCAGGTTCATTTTGTTATGTTTGTTAATGTGTGTTTTCTGTCGATTTTATGTGCATTATTAAGCGTTTTCACATATATTATATGCAAACCCATCATGCTATCCGGCCGTCGTTCAGTTGAGATAACGCTTTCTCGAAAAAAAACATAACATTTCATGTTAGTTGGTGTAGAAGTCATGCCTTCATGACGTTGCCCTACTTGTTTGTGCGTTGCATGTTTTATTCTGTTTTGTCTGTTAATGTGTGTCTTCTGTCGATTTTACTTGTATTATTACGTGTGTTCACTTTAAATCCGTGGTGAATATGTTCTGTATTGTGTTTAACCATTTCAAGCGGCCTGAAGTCTTTATTAACCATAACCTTGGGCTTATTTGGTGCTGTAGCATCTTTCCATGTATCTGATGTAAGGTATTCAAAGATCTTCCGCATTTTAAATCCTCCGCGTGCTATGACACTCCGGGGTAAAAAACCGTGGACCGCATGGAACCTAAAACGATGACATAGCAAATCCAGCTTGCTCACACCCCCTTAGAGGAGAGCGCCGACCAAATTGAGATCTTGCGCCTCCGGATGTGATGATGGTGGGGCATGCGCATCTTACATCTGTCCGGGATGCAGCAAGTCCATCAAACCGGACCACAAGGAGCTCAATATGCTGCTGCAATTACCACTGAAGACCAAACCCGGGCCTAACGACTACGGCGTCGCAGCGAGGACCAAAGTTAACCATCAGCATTTTGGCACCATGCTTCGGCACATGCTTGATCTACCGATCTTGCACTACGTTTTCGACATTTAGACTGCCATTTTCGCATCGTTCCTCAGATTTTCACGTAGTGGACGGTGTATCAAAACATTGATGCTGAGCAATTGGAGGAGGTTAGACATGTCGTTTGTTGATCACATTTCGTTCATGTTTTTATATCCATATATCTCTTATATCATGATTATGTTAATTGTATTGACCTAATTCGTCTTTGGTTTGGGCTCAGGAGGTGATGCAAATCAAGCTCAACGCTGGGACTCGGCATGGCCAACGGCGCGTAGGGTCCAAGGGCGGGTCATCTCTGTCAGTGCAGTCATGACTAGGGGAGATCTGATCGACCCTGATGGACGTCCACGAGGAGCTCATGAACAAGGTGTTCGAGGGCCAAATCATGGCGGTGTGCCAATGGTCGAAGCATATGTGGCGCACCTTCTCCTATTGAAAACATAAGTTTGGGAGTGGCTGCGAGGACGAGCAGCCTTCACGTGACGCCCGTGCGGAGAAGGTGAAAAATTATTCTGCGATGTGCATGTTAGCCTTCGTATCTTGAACATATGCGGGCCCCAGGATGTGACAGTATACATGCATATCATGCAGTTCTATTGTCACGACCTGATCGAGCTGCATGGCTCTTTAGACAAGCTTTGCAGCCAATTTGCATAGGCGATCGACCAAAAACGCGCTACGTCGCGCTGAAACGCAGTGACATGCATGTGGAAAACAAGTCCTATTCAAAGTGTGTGCTCATCAAGATATAGCTGCTGAGAAGGAACAACCTCAGAACTACAAGGCGCCCCGTCAGCTTAGAGATGGTCGCAGCAAGGCATGCGCTGAGAGGAATGCTGCCATGATTTAGGGGTGTAAAGACTACTTGGACAACCTATTGCCAGACCACGATGAAATCCTTCGCCGAGGTATGGTATGAGGCACGGTTGCCCGAGGACGAGACACCGGACACCGAGGAGAGGGACCATGACATGGACTCATCTGATATAGACAGCGACGATGGAGACGACCCACACATGACAAAATGACAAAGCTATGCATCATGGCTATGCCAATTACCTTTTTTCCAACTTGAGAATAACAAGGCGATTGCATTGCTTCAAATATGATGAGCGCTTATTGCTTCAAGATTTGTCATTATTATCGACTTTGTAAATTACACACTTTACTTTTAGCACGAAAAATATTATGTATGTGCCGTATCTACAATTGCTGCATGTGCGTATGCTACACCAGACTTTGCGCCTCTACCTTCACATCAAACCGTACATTAATGCTATAAATATATTATAATAAAGAATTATGGTGCATTTCTACAAACATGATGTAGTAGGGCGACGATGCATGCATACATATAAATGCGTCGAGGTCCATTTCTATAAAATTGAACCGTGTTGTCGATTTTTCTATTACACCAACGCCTACTTTGTAAGATGTTATTCTATTTACCAGCACCATCGATAGTGTATCTCTGCAACAACTAGTTATGGGAATGATGATGCGTTTCATCCACAAACATTATGGAGTGAGACGATGCAAGATGTATGACTTTATGCTCCATGCCCCGTATGCATCATTGGTCCATTCACAATAAAATTGAAGTGTGTGATCGAGACTTTATACATTACATGTTACTAATGCCACCACAACATGTTCACTTGGAAAGGTCATCTATAACCAGTTTTCTAATCTAGCGCCGCGATTAAATAAATTATCCTGTGGCCTAGCCTTGCTGGCCGTTACACGATTGGAGTCTTGTCCATGACGTCTAACTTCTACTTGATAGTGTTCTACCTCCGTTCCCCGTCCTAGAGCTTGCATGTGCCGTGCACTTACAGTCAATAACGAGGGAGGCTTATTGCGTCGCTTCGTATGCACCCGCGATGGTGGAACGCAAATTGGCATCCCCCCTTATCTGCCGGGGCGACATGCCGACATGTTGCACGGTATCTTCCCCATCAAGAGACGCGCCCACCAGATATGACCCGCCTCCATCAATCTGCACCGGCTCCTTTCCCGCGCTGCCCGCCAATACCTATGCTGCGGGTTCTGCCCCTATCGACCCCATCACTATGGCACCGTCTCCCTGAAACTCACATGGAGAATCGCATGAGGAAATGCCCGCATCCTCAGCCGGCCGCTCCGCTGCGTAAGACCCCCCCCCCCCCCGGCCTTCCAAGCCACCGACGTAGCACTTACTTCCTCCCCGATTCCTCTTGCCCTTTGCTTGCGGGCAAGGGCCCACTTCTCACGCGCAGCAACACCTCGGGCGCCGTGAATGCCTAGATATCAAAACACATAGCAAGGTGATGTGTATTGTTCTCGAAATAATTTCATGGCCAAAAGTTTGGTAAAAATATTATACTTACATGAATCACAATTATAAAACACAAGCATCAAGTGTTTTTTCTAAATGTTGAGGGGGCCGACCTGTTATATTAAGTGAGCTTAGGGTGATTAAACTAAAATTGAAATCGAAATTGTTTACAACATGTACCGTATGCGCCGGTTTACACCAAGTACCGTATACGCCGGCTGCTGTCTGTGGGCCCTCCCAACTATGCCATACTGGAAACTTACAAGTCAGGGCTAGACCGTTAACCGCCTTAATCCAACCTCTCCAAGGGTGTTCGGGGGTTTTACTCCCCCCCGGGGACAGTGCGATGCGGGGTGATGGCTGCGTGCAATTAGGGGCGTGCGAAGGTGCATTGTGTGGAGGCGCGGCGAGAGGTCGTGCGGGATTTGATGCGGTAGACAAGTAGGAGATGGTGTAGCCATTAGACAGTGTGCGTGTGGAGGTGTGCAAGGATGCGAGACGTGTCGAGTCGTGCTTTGGAGATGAGTTTGCCAGGAGGGTCTGTGCAGAGTGTGAGTAGAGAGGTGATACTAGCGATGGTGGATGAGTGCGGTGTACCCGTGCGGCTCATGACTATGGGGAGGATGTGTACATCGGTACATGGCCATTGGCTGCGGATGGCATTTGCGAGGGGTGTGTATTTGGCACGTATAAGTTGGGCTGTTTGGGAGAGGTTGTGGTCCGTGCAGTATTTCCACTCTCCTATTTGAATCTTTTTAATGGATGACTATCGGCGGCGGCCGTTTGTGTGGCCGACGAATTGAGGCTCGAGGAGGCGGATAAAGTCGGGTTTGTGTGCGGGGGGTTGTAGCGGGGGAGGGAGAATCTCGGGGGGGAGGGATGGCTGGGCACGGGGTTAAGGAGTTGGGCGAGAGACCTTCGTCAGCAGCAGCAAGGCGGTTTGGGCATGTGGGTGGGGTGAGGCGGATGGCCGTCAAGAGGGGTGTGGGTGGGTGTGGGGGGAGTGAACGACTTGGTGGGTTTGTTACCGAAGTCTGCCGTGATTGTCTCCCATCGTCCGCCGTTATGTCGTTCTAGTAGGGAGAGTTGGAGCTGCAGCGCGCTGTTGTGGCGGTCCTTTCTTAAGGCCGGACATGGTTGGGCAGTTACCGGTCATGTGGCCGTTGCTAGTGAATTGGCCACACATGGGGCAGCGTAAGGTGGGGTTGTGTGTGAGGAGGCGGGTGTTGTGGACTCCCCACATTAATTCTTGATTGTGGGTGAATTGGATGTTGGTGAGTGTTGTGTGTTTCTTGTGGAAAGTGAAGCCCGCGCCGTCCTACTCCGCGGCGCGGGCGAGCAGTGCACCGTGTTTGGATGCTTGTGAGAGGTGTGTGTGTGTGTGTGTGTGTGTGTGTGTGTGTGTGTGTGTGGTGCTGTGGGTGTGAGCGTCAGTTTTGAGGTTGGTGTATCTGTAGGGTACGGGTTCCCCTAGGGTTTGTGGAATGAGGGTGTAGAGCCAGGTCCAGTGGCCTATCGACACGTCTGAACCCGTGGTGTATGTTGTGTCGGGTGGGTGTCCTTCTGCCACTTGGATAGCGAGTGAGTCTGCGAGGTCGTTACCTAATGAGTGCTTGTGTGCTTTAACTTTGCCGAGGTGTGTGCGGATGCCCGTGTTGCAGCGGGTTTTGAGGGTGTGTGTGATGGAAAGGAGCGTACCGCGGTGGATGTTGTGTCTCTGAGCGGATGGGCAGTTCAGGTAGCCTTGTATGAGGCGGAGGGAGCACGCGCTGTCTGTAAGGAGGCGGTTATGGCCTAGTTGGAGGCCTATGTCGATGCCAGCTAATTCAGCGCGATTGATGGTGTGCGAGGGAGGGGCAGAGGTCACCAAAATTTTGATGCGGGTGTCTGAGGCGGGGTGGGTGGCGGCTGCTCCTAGGGGGGAGGAGCCTCCCTTTTTGGAGCCATCTGTGTATACAAAGTCCTGCCATTTCCAAGCAAGATTTCCTCTGGTGGGGGAGTATGTTAGTTTCATGCGTTCCATGAGGGGGGAGGTAAGAAGGTGTGACGGGTAGGAGGGGAGATGGTAGATGCATGCTTTGTGTGGTGAGTAGCTGTCGATGGGGTGTGGAGGTGGGATGGTGATGGTGGGGTTGGGGAGGTGCGTGTCGTAGATAGACTCGAGTGTGTTGTGTAATGCGGTCATGGCTGTGTGTGCGGGTAGGGTGGAGAGTGCGAAGGGGTTGGCGACGAGGTGGATGTCGACCATCCAGCGTGTGCCGAATGGGGTAGGGGTGGGGTGGCATGTGTGTTGGTCGGGGGGTAGGAAGGTGTTTGCTTCATTAGGGAGGGTGTAGAGGTGGTGGGTGTATGGGGAGTTGATGTATTTGGAGTGGCGGTATGGTGTGTGTGTTCCCATCGGGGGAGTATGAGGATGGTTGCGCTCGGTGTGTGAGAGGCTGTGAGGTGTGCGCTGGTGATTGCATGTTCCATGGTGCGGCGCATTCATTCGTGGTCGTATTCTGGGTTGGCGATGTTGGTGCCGTGCCATGTGTGTGGGGCATTGATGCCGCTTGATGAGATGACTATGTCTTCGAAGTATAGTGAGTGGTAGGTGTGAGAGTGGAGTGATTTATTGAGGGGGTCGGAGAATAGTTATGTCTGGATGTGGAATGTGTGGCGGAGAGCTGTGAGGAGGTCCTCTCAAGTAGCCCATCTATTACGGGTGGTGGTGGCAGGTGTGGGTGAGTGGATTATAGCCGGCGTGATCAAGTTTATAGCCGGCGCGCTCTGGCCGAAAACTGCACCTTAGGGATTACCCAAGATGCAATTACCCTCCATAATAACTTCCGGAAGTATCCTCGTGAAGCACAAGGTTCTTCAAGAAATGCTTGACGCACGCGTGCATGAAATAGAATGACAAATTGAAAAACTGTAAAAGGCAATAATTCAGCAACCATGTGACTCTTCTCGCTTGATCTCGTCCCATTCGCAGCTAGCGTCTATAACGGTTGGCATCCAAGGGGCAGGGGTGACTCTTACCTTCTTGTCCGAGTAAGGTGCAAGCAACGCCCATCGACCACCATAGTGACACGTCGCCTCCGAGGGCAGCGGTTGGTTGTTCGACGCGTAGACCAGCGCGGCGTTCTTGACCACCATTACGGTGGCGGTCGAGAAAATCGCTGACAATATTTTGCTTGGTCGAATCAGATAGAACGTACCTTGTCTCTTGGAGCTCAAACGTCAATGGCGGAAGCATCATCGCAATAGCGCCCTTTTTATCCGGCGGGCATTCCTCTGGGTAAGGCAAGAACTTGCGAATACCATCGCATAGCCGATGTGTCACATGATGTTCTGTCGGAATCGGACACGGGTTGTTACACGTAGGTTATGTTGGCCCCACAGGGGGGGCGGTAGTGTTGACTAGACAAGTGAGAAGGAGAGAGATGGCGGCCGGCGAAGGCACCGGCAGGGCCGGCCGACCGCCAGTAATAGGGAATAGAGTACCGCTAATAGCATAACACTAAGTACTGTGATGAAAAATAGCTACCTTGTACATAAGCAGTAGGCAACGGGATGCTAGTGCTAACACCCCCCCTCAAGGTAGCCGAGGTCTTGACGTCGTCGAAGCTTGCGTCGAGGAAGGTGCCATCTTGATCGAAGGTGTGGTGCTTGTAGCGGGTGTCTCAGGCAGGGTAGGTGTAGCGACATGCCCTCCCATGAACGTGCCGCTACCGGCGAGTTGCCGATATGAAGCGGTTCCAACTGTACAGCGTAATGTACTAGTATAACATGTAGCCGGGAAGGCTGTCCACGGGCGAATTAGCCGACGCATGAGAGCGACCGGCGAGGAAGAAACAAAGCAAACAAGGATGTTAGGAGCGTGTAGACACGCAAAAGCATAGACGGGCGCTGCTCGTGATGACTCCCCCCTTTCGCCGTGGGAAAGTTAAGCTCCTCGCTAAGTTAGGTGAGCGTTGCGGCGTTCCTCGGGAGAAAACAATAACAATACTAATCAAAGTACGCACGGACCGAATTTTCGTGGGTCGATTTTAAACAACCACATCCGGTTGATAGCATCGGTAGGCTGAAGGCTAGGTGAGACTGAAAGCTGGGTGGGGCGAGTGCGCCGCCGGGCGCTTTACACACGCCCGTTTCCTTTTTACGTGGGAGATGGTATGACAATCGCGGACAACCTGCTGGAAGGCGAAGCGTGGTGTCGGTCGGACGACGAAATACTAGCGTGGCACCGAGCACTTTACACACGCTCTACTCGTTTGTACGTGGGAGTAGGTAGGATTAGCATGGCGCCGAGTGCTTTAAACACGCTCTTCTCTAGTGTAACTTGGTGGAGGGCCCATAACATGTCGGAATCGGGAACGGGTAGTTACACGTTGGTCGTGCCGGCCCCTCATAGGGGCCGGCAGTGGTGACTAGACAAGTGAGAAGGAGAGAGATGGCGGCTGGCGAAGGCACCGGCAGGGCCGACCGACCGCCACTAATAGGGAATAGAGTACCGCTAATAATGTAACACTAAGTACTAGGATGACAAATAGCTACCTTGTATACAAGCAGTAGGCAACGGGATGCTAGTGCTAACATGTTCACGTGATGCATATTACAGGTTTGAATGGCATTGCTACCGTGCAACAATAAACATGGGCGGGAAAACTTGCATGATGTCCTTGAAGCCCAAGTTTCCGCGTGTGACAAATCTTGGAAGTTCGCGAGCTTTCTAACTTCCCTAATAACCCAACAACAATAGCGGTTTTGTTGAGCTAGTCAGAGAATAACGAAACAATAATTCTACAATAATAGCCACAAGTCGTAGCCGGGGTAAAGGGTCATCGCGCAGGTCAAGATCGAACGGGACAACGGGAAAGTATGCAGGTTGTAAAATATGTGAGTAGCAACAGACTTGCATGGGGAGGCCACCTCATCGAATTGAATTGCTAGCTCCTCACCCTTGTCGTTACGTCCCCGCCAGTCTTTGTTGTCTTCTTACTTTTTCACTTTTATTATTTTTCCACTCACTCAACCCAGCCCGTATGTCTTGTTCCATGGTTCGCGCTCCGCTGCCTCGACGCACGATCGTCGATACGGGATCGTCGTTAAACGCGTCCACGTACTTTACCAAGTCCTTTGCCAACTTCTCACTCGCCCAATCCATTGTCACACAATATCGAGCCTGAAGCACAACCCTAGCCACGCATATCCTCATGTTCTTCCGTAGGCCTATCCACTATCATGGTAAATGGGGCGCCGCCATGGTGTGACGAGTACAGTCATGCAACAGTACATTGCAGGACATTGTACATGTACTCGTTACGGATACCAAATCGTGCTTTTCCACAGGACGGACGTATACTCGTGGGTACGTCGCTACTGCAATATTATAATGGTGCTGATGCTATAGTACGACCAGTACCTCCCGGTACGTACAGATATGTATAATTAATCTAACTAGCCAGATGACGCGCCAGAACGAGCTTTTCGATGCAAAAGGAGCCGCGTCGTGAAACCCAATGCTAGGCAAGCCGCGTCTCGAAGCAAATGACGACGGTTGAACAGCCCTAACGCCTGACACGTAAGCGTAGCTTGCAGGCGTAAGTAATCTGGGCAGAAACCTATTTAAGCCCAGTGCAGTAGAGGGAGGTGACAGAACCTTTTAACAATTCCTTTGTTCACTTACAGCATCTACTGCCTAAGTACAGCAGTGAAACATCTTTCACCATTGCCTCTCTCTCCAACATCATTTTGCCATCTTGCAACAACAGAACTAGACAGACTAGAACAGATTTGTGCTAGCGTTTAGCTTTCAGAGGCGAACCGCCGCACCGGTTTCGGAGCTCTCTGGTCGACGCACGCTTTCGTTGCTCATTGATTCGCTCGACGTTGCTTGATTGAGTTGAGATGGCTTCTCTAGGACCCGGACATTACGTGGTGTTGGTAATTCACGTTGGAGGAACTAAACCGTCGGACTTGAAGCTGATATTACAACGTGAGCCTCGTTCTGGTAAAACTTGGTTCCCAGCTGGCTCTGTCCTATCCAATGAAGAGCATGTCGACGCTGCTGTTCGTGAGTTACACGAGGAGACCGGTCTTGTTCTGACGCCGGAAGATTAACGTTGTTGAGTGGTGAACATGTTATCGTTACGCTACCTCAAGGAAGACAGCTTGTCTAGGTGTACTCGGCTTCTATTCCTGTCATGTTTGCTACGAACAACTTACGCACACCTGCTCATGTCGAACATGCTGTTTTGGCACAGTCGACAGTTAATCCGGATGGCACTTACGTCGTCCCGGAAACAATCAACATTGACGGTCTGACCCTTATGCCCGCTCAGAAGGGGTTACTTCGTGCTGAGAAGCACAAGAGTGAGTTACTTCACTTTGGCTGCGTGACTCAATGGGAACTCTTTTTCCGAGCGGTCCTCCAACACGTTCCAGTCCTACAAGACGACACGTCTATCCCGAGACAGTTCTTTATGCACTCCCGGTTTACGACGGTCGACTCTGGTCCTGTCTGGCTGCTGATTCGCGGACACATCAACCGATTGACTGGTGAAGGACCTACAGATTTACGAGTGGGAATGTCGATGCCTACCCACAACTTGGCTGGACTACCTGTCACCCTCACGGAGACCCAGCGGAAGGCTGCAATTAATTCACCGTATCAGAATGGTCGTGTCGCGAATGAACTGCAAGATTGGCTTGAAGCTCAGCCTCAGCGTTTTCTCATGCTTGGGATTATGGCTGATTCGTACGACTCAGTGATATGGGTTACTTCACAGTTCGCTGGACATCTGAATGGGTGGTGGCTAAACCGGAAAACTCAGCCTCCAATTCCAGCTACGTACAACGAGCTTGTTACGGAGTTACGCAACTCAACGTTTCTTCCGAACATCAAGGACGACGCAATTAACGCTTTGCTCAGCTTTACGCAGAGCAACACGATGAGTTACGCGCTCTACACTAAACAGTACAACGACTACTTACGTCGGTCTCGTGAGCACCTGACAGCTGATGTTCAGTGTGTGTGCGCTTAATTAACGGCTTAGCGAACTCTGCGTTGAAGAACCACGCGAAGTCACACAGAGCTCAGAAGGGGTACCACATTACGCTGGTGGAGCTGCAAAACTTTTTGAACGACGTCGTTACAGATTCGCCGGAACTCGGCAATACAAGGTCTACTGGTGGTCCATCAGCCCAGCCGACGCGCAAGCGCAACCTTGAAGACCCTCTCGAAGAAGCCTCTAACATCTGGAAGCGTAATAGAGGGGGCCGTGGTCGTGGCCGCGGACGTGGACGTGGTGGAGGCAACAATGGTGGACGTGGTCAAACATCTGGCCGCGAAGATTTCAACACGCTCGCAAAAGCGATGACAGCGGAAGAGCGTAAGCGTCACATGGATGAGGGACTCTGCTTCAAGTGCCACAAGAAGGGACACCGACAGTTCCAATGCCCGGAGAGGAAGGGCAAGGCACCGATGGAACCCAAGAAGCAATGATGGTGGCAAGGCTGTTCTACTAGCGAACTAGAGCAGCCGGCTACATCTACTGTTCGTTCTGAGACACTGCTAGCGACAGAGGTCGTCGAAACACCTTCGGCATCTCCATCGACTACAGTCGCGACACCTGCAACTCTAGTAGCATGTCGTCGTCGTCAGACTAAGCAGAGACAGAGTAGTAAAACTGTAACCTGACGTTCAATTGATTGGAAACTGGTTGACTCAGTCTTTGACCCTCTGCATGCACAATTCGACTTCACATTGGAGGGATGTGCTGATGATGAAGGTCTAAACTCGCACGGTGACTTACCTCACTGTTCGCCGAGTGACTCGATTTTTGAGAGGGACTTGACAGGAGAACGGGTGTTCATCAACCCACCCTCGGAGTTAGCTGAGCAGATTGCACAGCATTTTGAGGATTGTCGACGAACATCTCCGACATCTACGATGGCTGTATTTGTACTACCGAAATGGGCGAAATTTTCTCAAGTGACTAAGAACTGGAAACTCTACCAAGAATTCCCAGCGAGAACACAGCTTTTTACTCGTCAGTCACTGGAGAACCCAACGCAACATGAGGTGGTTGCTCCAGCCCCTTGGCATGTACAACTATGGTTAGTCGACGCAGATTGTGCGTTTAACGACTCAACAGCACCTACAACATCTGATCAAGTAGACTCGGTACATGTACCTTCAGACAACGGGGAAGCGTCCATCGCTACGCTACAACAATTTTCTATAGCCCTACTGACTAGACCTCACGGAAGCTCGACCGTTAATTCGAACTGAGCTGACTGTGAAAAGTCCTGATGGCGGACACCAAATTTCTGGATTAGTGGACTCCGCTGCGACGCTTGATTTTGTGTTAGAGGACTTTGTACGACGCTTTGCTTTACAGACTCGGAAGTCTACGACTGAGACACCAGTTCGACTCGCCAATGGACAACGAGTGACTTCTACGACAGTCTCCTATGTCACTTTTGAGCTGGCTCGACACGAATTTCACCGGACTTTTTACGTCTTACGTGATTTACGCACAACTGATTTAATCCTGGGTTTACCATGGCTTGATGACGAACATGCCGCTTTACAGTTTGGTACAACCAGGGTTTTTACACTAATGGACGGCATAGCTGTGGAGACTACGCTCGAGAAACGGCGCCATGAGTGTCTACTAATGTCATCGAATAAAGTTCAGAGACTCATGCGCAAGACGCACCGCCGCAGGGGACGTCATGCTGATTTTTACGTCATTGAACTTACGGCAGCCGCTGAACAACCGACAGACTTTCACATTGGAGAGGAGCTAACTGCAAAACGACGTGACAACTTCCGGTCGTTACTCTTCGATGACTTCCCGGAGTTACTGCAACCTGTCGACTTTCCACCTGTAAGCCGACAGTGGGATCATCCCATTGAAACAATTGGCCCGATGCGACGCCAACAGCTGAACAGATTGTCACCTGCAGAGCGCGCTGAGCTTAATCGACAGCTCAAAGACGCAGTGGAGGCTGGTCTAGTCCGTCCCAGCTACAGTTACTTCGGCTCGCCAATTATTTTTGTGCGGAATGCTGATGGCTCACTACGTCTGTGCATTGACTACCGTGGCCTTAACGAGGTTACGCGTACAAATGCTTACCCACTTCCGCGTGTGGATGATACTCTGGACGAACTTAAGGACGCGAATTTTTACACACATCTCGACCACGCCTCTAGATTCTGGCAAGTTCGAGTGCGTGATCAGGACGTTCACAAGACGGCTTTTCAGACCCATGATGGCTTAATGGAATGGGTCGCCATGCCGTTTGGCCTGTGCAATGCGCCGGCTACATTTCAGAGGATGATGAACGACATTCTTCGCGACTTTTTACACAATTTCGTGACCGTCTACCTTGATGACGTATGTATTTACAGTCGAACACTGGAAGAGCACGTGGAGCACCTTCGACTTGTGCTACAGCGGTTCAAGGAGGAAGGGCTGAAATTACGCCTTAAGAAATGCTTCTTCGGATTGCAAGAGATGGAGTACCTGGGCTACACTGTGTCAGCCGGTACAGACACGGTCGAGGCCGTTGCAGACTGGCCAGTGCCCAAGACGCAGAAGGAAGTTCGCAGTTTCGTATAGTTCTGCAGCTTCTACGCCAGATTCATACACCATTTTAGCGACCTTACGGCTCCATTGACGGACTTACTGCGGAAGTCCCAGCCACAAAAGGTTACGCTGACGCCTACCTGTTTGGAAGCCTTCGAGACTCTCAAGTTACGGCTCATTTCCGCGCCATGCCTGATCCTTCCGGAGGTCGGCTCGGACGCGACGTTCACCGTGGCTACAGATGCTTCAACAGTGGGGATTGCAGCAGTCATGTTGCAAGACCAAGGAGGAGGTCTTCAGCCAGTCTCTTACTGGGCGCGCAAGCTGAATCCAGCTGAGCGTGGTAACACTTACTCTGCGTACGACTTAGAAGCTTTGGCCGTATGCGAAGTTGTCAAGCATTGGAGGTGTTATCTTGAAGGCTGTTCTAAGTTCCTTGTCGTAACAGACCACGACACACTGCGACATCTGCTCAGGCAACCGAACAACAGGCTGAACAAGCGGCAAGCAAGATACCTACGGGATTTGCAACCGTTTGTGGGCTCGATGACACTTGCATATCGCAAAGGAGCTCTGAACGAAGCTGACCCGTTAAGCCGACGTCCAGACTTCGTACCTCATGCCACATTACCCTTGTTTGGGGATGGTGAGGTTCCGTCAGATCGAGAATTACGACGGAAGTCCCAGCTGCTGTTTGAAGACGCACAGTTAAATTCACTTAGTGTTGACGCGCTGCAGGTGAGCCCTAAGTTCGCTGATCTCATTTGCGAGGGGTTCTCACAAGATTCGTTTTATGGGGACGATGGTGAGTGGACAAGAGACAGCCGGATAGAAGCCAGAGACGGATACTTTTGGCGCCTCAATCGCCTCTGTATACCACAGAACTCTGAGCTCCGACTGAGATTGATCACAGAGCTGCACGAAAGTTCGTCAGCTGGTCACATAGGAGTTGCTAGCACTCTTGCTAAAGCACTCGACAGATTCTGGTGGAAACGAATCCGCCAAGACGTGAAAGATTTTTGTGAACGCTGCGTCGTGTGTCGACGAGCGAAGATTCGACCGCAGATGGCTGCGACTCTTCACCCATTACCTGTTCCACCCAGACCGTGGCACACAGTTGGTCTTGACTACCTGACACACTTGCCTGAAAGCAACGGCTTTAACAGTGTGATGATTGTAGTAGACCATCTAACTCGAATGGCCCATTTTCTGCCATGTACAGAGTCGATTACTGCCGAAGAAACTGCCACTTTGTTTTTACAGGGAGTCTACCGTTTACATGGACTTCCCCGTGTGCTGATCAGCGACCATGACCCGAAATTTGTCAGCGCTTTCTGGCAGACACTCTGGAGACGCCTTGGAACGCGTCCGAACATGTCTTCCAGCCGACACCCAGAAACAGACGGGTTGACAGAGCGAGTGAACAGCACGTTTCAGCAGCTTCTTCGATGCTTCTGTTGCTATGATGGCTCTGATTGGTCGACACTTCTACCGCAAGTGGAGTTTGCGTACAACGCTTCGCGTGGACTCGGAATTGAGCACACACCTTTCGAGGCTAACTTTGGTTTTTCTCCTGAGGAGCCTCTTGACCTGCTCTTCAACATGCGACCGTCGATTCTAATTTCGCAAGACGCAACATAACGATCGAGATTGTTACAGGAAGTACACACCCTGGTACGCTCAGTGTTACAGCTACACAAGGACGAGATGCAAGCGCGCACAGAACCGTCTACGGCGCCACACTTCGCTAAGGGAGACAAGGTGTCAGTCGTCACAGCAAATCTTTTTCTGCGAGGACAACCGAACCGGAAACTCAGAGACAGACAGCTCGGCCCTTTTCCAGTGGAGGAGCAGATTGGTAAGCACAGTTACAGATTGAAACTACCAGCGACTGTCCGCTTACATCATGTGTTCCATGTTAACAACTTACGACCATGCTCTACCGCTCCGCTACGACCAGCTGTCCCGGTGACAGTACTTGAAGGAGACGACGAGAAGTTTGACGTCTCGCACATCTCTACTGTGTGCATCAAGTCGCTACCTGGGCGACGAGGCAAATATTTGCTCTTCATGACGCACTTCAGTGATGACGACGTTCCACCTGTCTGGCACCGATTGAACGAGGTGCATCGAACAATTGCGTTACAAGAATTCTTGGAGACGCCTCAATGGCACAAATTTGCCAAGACTCAGGCGTACATTGACTTCATGCACGCTCACCCAGCGCGCATTCCTGAGTCCCAGTAACTGCTTCAGTAAAGGAGCCAAGAACCACGGAGGTCTGCCTCGCGGCGGCCTCATTGATCTGTCAAGAGGGGGAGGGAACGAGTGTGACGAGTACAGTCATGCAACAGTACATTGCAGGACATTGTACAGGTACTCGTTACGGATTCCAATTCGTACTTTTCCACAGGACGGACGTATACTCGTGGGTACGTCGCTACTGCAATATTGTAATGGTGCTGATGCTACAGTACAACCAGTACCTCCCGGTACGTACAGATATGCATAATTAATCTAACCAGCGAGATGACGCGCCAAAACGAGCTCTTCGATGCAAAAGGAGCCGCGTCGTGAAACCCAATGCTAGGCGGGCCGCGTCTCGAAGCAGATGACGACGGTTGAACAACCCTAACGTCTGACACGTAAGCGTAGCTTGCAGGCGTAAGTAATCTCGGCAGAAACCTATTTAAGCCCAGTGCAGTAGAGGGAGGTGACAGAACCTTTTAACAATTCCATTGTTCACTTACAACATATACTGCCTAAGTACAGCAGTGAAACATCTTTCACCATTGCCTCTCTCTCGAACATCATTTTGCCATCTTGCAACAACAGAATTAGACAGACTAGAACAGATTTGTGCTAGCGTTTAGCTTTCAGAGGCTAACCGCCACAATGGCGAAAAGGTAGCGTAGCGCGCGCGCGAATCGTAGTCACCCAAGATGCATCGGCAGTGTCCGACGGCCGGAATTGATTTTCGAGGCATTGCGTGGGTCACACTAGATCAAAATATGAGACAGACACATTACGCCTTATGATAGACACCATACTGTATTGTATTTTGTGCAGTTTAGCACTGTTGTACATCCTATCATGACCTCGTATGCGATGAGAAACAATGTGAAAGTCGCACATGACATGGAAAACCCCGTACCACGCTCGTATAGCACCTAAAAAGGTACGCGTCACCATTGCAAGTCAAAATGACATGTTGTGCGCAGCCTTGCTGAACCGTTGCAAGAGCCCTAGCGTATGGCACGAGGACCATCATGTGAGAACATGTTTAACCTATCTAGGCTTGAGCTTTTCAGCCTAGTGCAGTGGAGGGAGGTGACATAACCATACACTCTATTAGTAACACTAAACAATGAAACATCTTCCATCTCTCTCCATCTACACTTCCACCTGCGAAAGCAAAAGCAGAACATGATATATCTATGTAGGTTGTTAGCTCTCGACAAGCAAACTGCCACACGTACCATTTCCCGTATACCAAGTAAAAGCATATAATGATAGAGGACTTCGAAATCTCCCCGCCATTTTTCACGCCCATGCATCGATGCGCAGGCTTCGAAAGCCAACAATCCGCGCGCTAGGGTGCTACCCTACACAAGACAACCGCACCTCAAGCTCAATACGTCCCTATAACCCATGCTCCTTGGCTGTATTTCCGGGCACGTGGCAAGAAAACCAAATGCACATGACATGCCATTACGGGTGCCGCCGTTATGTGGACGGCCGGGCGCAACACACTCGGCGGATACTAGTGTAATTGTGCAAGCATGCTTAAACCCCATTGTCGATGAGTACTCTCCTTGTTTATCGCGACACAGTGTGTACCGAGCTACGCAGCGAGGCGTACATGTATATGACGTGCACATTCACGAATTCGGGCCCGTAATGTAAACCCTAAACCCACTCAAAGTGTGTGCCCACAGTTTGTAATTGGAACATGACGATAAAGGTGTCCAGGTCGGTGGACAGCGCGCCGTGATGTGTTGTTCGCACCTCGTAATTTTACCTACTGAGTAGCGTAGTAGTGGCCATCGCGGCAGTGTGTGGCGGGTAATTAGCTCATGCGTGCCGCAAGTATCGGGCTTTATGGGAAGCGCGTATATATATAGACAAAGTGTTAATGAACTTGCATTAGCAAATGACGCGAAATCATTCCACATGCAAATAATAAGACAGAACGCCACGCGTAGCGCGCGACTAGCCGAATAGAGGGAGAAAAACGACGACATTGATGGTTGGAACGATGTGGGACAACTTTGTATCAGGGCGGTCGTCGTAAAAGTCGCAAGCCAAAATGTTGATGATATGTACCCGCCGGCACACAGTGCCACGCACGACGTAAAGCGGACAGTTACTACGTGAGTTACAATTGAGCCTTTAGGCTATAGAGCATGTGCTCATTGTGCACCAGCTGCCCGTCGGGGTACGACAGTATATGCCCCCGCGCGTTCCAACCATACTAAATACAACCGCTCCAACCATCGATCAGAGCGGAAAGATAGATAATAATGTCTACCAATTAATTTTGCTGCTAAGAATAATATACTTAGAATAAGGATACATGTAACAAACAATGCGCAGCATAACTACGGGCAATGCAGCGCGTCTAAACTGCGCTCAGCAATGATTTGATTTGCTTGTTGCCGCCGCAGATCGATGATCGATGAACCACTAAACGTAAATCCTGCCCGTTTGTCGAATCCATCTAATTGTTTGTTCGTCTCTGGAAATCATGTGGGCTCGATGACAAGAGTCAGATGAGCTCTTCAACTGCTTCGCGTACGCCGCAACCAAGCCCCCCAAGTGTCGCGGCTCGCGAGCAGCTTGGAGGCACAAACCACCACCACTATTCCTGCTCTTTGACACGTTCGGGGCCCCATGAATTGGTGTTGGTGGTGGTGCAGCAATGGTAGAAGTAACTGTCGTCTGCTGGTGGCCTGGCAAGGAAGGTAAACTATATGACGAAACCCATGTATTCTTGCTGGTGACGCCTGACTTTACACCGTTTCGCCCAAATCCATTTGAGGCGCTTGACGTACCAGGTAGTGTTGCCTGCTGCTGCTGCGCTTGCTTACTTATTGGCGATAGAGACGAAAATATAGAATCCACACTGGTATTCCTCAGGTCGGCGGCGGTGCTTGTTGTTATCTGAGGAAGCCAAAGTGGTTTAGTTGTGATGCCAGTACCTGACGATGGGATAGCGGGCGGCTCGCAGCACCTGCTTATTCCACTGTCGCTCTTACTACTGTGCCGTAGTGGCGGCGGGTCGTAATCGGACAGCAAACTTTGCCTGGTGCTGCACGACTCCTCACCAGACGGCTGTAGTGACGGGACAGCAACGTCGCGATCACGCTTCTCGTTGCTTAGTGTCCTTGGCTCTGGTAGCAGAGTGTTTGTATCGTAGTGGTCTTCATGCACAGGCACAGCAGGGACCTTACTGGCGATGTCGCCTTTCCGCGACGGCGCCGGGAACTGATGGTCCGTGAACAGAGTACTGCTACTATGCCTACCTTCCGATGATTTAATACTGACTAACTTGTTGATGTTCGCCATCAGACTTGCGCTATCACAAAGACTTCCAAACCGACGGTGACTCTTACTACTTCTCACGGACAAGGGTGACGGCTTTGCTGCTGATCGACCACTCTCAGCTACTTTATCAGCAGAGCTACGCATAGTCTGGTGGGCTGTTGAGCAGGTCGCTCCGGATTGCGCACCGTCGTCGCCCGTAGTGGCGGCGTGTCGATATCCTCTGGAGTTGTAAGCAGATGACCTGCTCTGGCGCCGCCGTGGTATTGCGTCAGGGCGGGTTGGACTTGGAGTAGGGCCATGGCATATATCAAGCGTCCCTGGCTCTGAAAATGGTTTTCCCGCCGCTGTTGTTGCAGTGTCCATACTAGAAGAACCGACCGAATATAGTTTGCAAAATATCGCTTTTGTGCCTACGAATGAGCTCTGCTGCCGATTTGAGTAAACACTAAGCTAAACGCGCAGAGAAAAGTGGCGCCAATAAACAACAGATGACTGACTTCGTGAACTAGTCCCGCTGAAGCGATACAGAGGCGCGACTAGCGATAATGGACCAGATAGCGTGTGTGATGCCTGCTTTTCTTGCGACTGTTGCTGGTGTGGACCCACAGCGACTCAACAAGTTGATGTCGCAGAGGCAGGCTCTACGTCGCCGCTGCTCGATCCCGGGCACGGGAGTGATACGGGACGTGACGTAGTAACGGTTCCTGAAATGAGCATCATCATCAATAATAAGGTGCCTCGTGCATTCCGTCGGAATCCGGCGACGGTTCACTCGCGGGTTATGCGGCTGCGCAAATATATACTATTTGTATATACAGTCAAAAATCATGATATGTGTACTGATATCATAGGACGGTAGTATGTCCCGTACACGTCCCAGTACATGCGCGTTCACTGGGAGAGTCTCGGTCCCATGCTCATCCGTAGTAGCATACAAGTCATCGCGCGCGACCGCGCGCGTAAGATATACCCGCGAAGATTGACACAAAGCGGGCCGGTGCATAGCGATACACATGTAGTGTACAATTCGACTAAAAGGACTAAATTGGATCAAAAGGATGACCAATTCTGGCGACTTTATGGCTGACTTTCTGGCGAGTATGCGACCAGGTGGGCTCTTCACAAGCACACAGGGGTCGACCGCGACGCCACTCGCCTTCGGGGTGAAGCTCCTAAGGTTCGGCCGGTTGTTGTTGGCAGCGTTCTGTCGCGGTTAGCTCATTGCCACGCCATTGCGCGGATAGCGGCTGTTGCGGCCGACCACAACCACCATACAAAGATCGGTTTTCACCAAAGCTGGTATCGAGCGAGCCAGTCATACCACTCGTAATGGCCTACAAGCTATTCATGATTGCAGCCTACTAAGCTTGGACCTAGAGAACGCCTTCAACACCATTTCCCACCGGAGTTTCCTTGCGGAGTTATACAATAACCATGACTTGCATCCCATTATCCCGTTGGTTGAGATGATATATTCACGGGACTCCACGGTGTATTATTTCGACCCCGACGATGCTTTGTTTTTGCACGGCACGGTTCAATCTCGTACGAGTGTCCGACAAGGAGATCCTATTGGCATGCTTTTGTTCAACTTGGCGATTAGCACCTTTCTCCGGAAATTTGGGGAACGGTGCAAGGATTCAGCGGCGATCCAAGTCTTTTTTGACGATGGAAAGTATTTGACCAAAACGCTTTTCGTCCGTCTATGATTACGGTGGCTACGGAGGAATTGGGGAAAGTCTACACGAATGTTCAACCAATCAAATCTTCATGCATGGCACCTCCGGATACGGCCCATGAACTTGTTGAGGTGATACGGGCGATGGTCCCCGTTGCTAGTGGTACTAGTAACTTTTGAGCCCCTTTGGCGATGGACTGCTCGATGGCAAATGGCCCTCCAACATCTCATAATGAGACCTATGTTTATTCTTGGCTGAAAGACACCGTGGAGGCTCATCAACCCCTCTTGGACAAGATCGCTTGCTTTGCAATGTCGGACTTCGGAGGGACACACGCCGCTTTTCTCTAAATGATCACGTGTGCGGTACGCCGCTATGGGTTCTTCCTCCGCATCCTCCCCCCAGATGTCTGCCGACCGTACCTTACTACAGGAGATAGGGCCGTTCGTACGGCAGTTTACCGCATCTTGGGCGTTTCTCAAAACGTACAAACACTCGATCAACTGAATTGTGCTAAGCTTTGTACGGTCTCATCCGACATGAACTATTGAATGTGGCCACTTCTACTCTACCGTGGGCGGTCCAATTGCGCAATTCGTATGATTCGATCTCCAATATGGGCGGGTTTTCGGAATCGGATCTCGTGGTGTTGACAAACACATTAAACCAAGACCCTTCCGATTATGCTGGGCCCGATGTCGAGTGGGTGGTATCTCCGACCAACAATGCGGTGGCGCCCGCTACCCGATTGACTAGCCTACAACCACCGATTCCAGATGCTCTCACTCGCTTAGGAGGTTCCGGGGACCACATCCAACGGGGAATTTCGCGCATTTTTCGTGCCCGGGCCTACCATGACCTCTTGGCGTTTGGCAGACCTTCCCCACCGGACTGTATGAGGGTGATTTCGGACACGGGTCGCGGGGCTTTGGCTCTCTTTTTCGCTTCACATGAGTCCAACTTCAAGGTGCCATATGATTGCTTTACGATGGCAGCCACCGGGTGCTTGGCCTGACTGCGGAGCGCGCCTCTCATGTTCGAAAGTGCCCTCGGTGCAATGAGGCTCCTTCAAAGTCTCGCGAGTATGTATCTTCGTCGACGGTATCGGGCACCTATATGTCAGGTGAGCGCTCAACAACTCCTATGCTCATGGACCATATCCCCCGGTGCCCGTGCTCTTGGAATATCATTTAGCTCCACGACCGGATTGTCCACGTGCTTGAAGAGTTCATGCTTGAAGCGGGGGCTACTAAGGGGCGGGACTAGCGCTTGGAGGTCCGCCGTATTCGGTCGGGAGCTTCTCGAGATCGCCATGGGGATGTACTTTGATTAACTTCATGGCTCCGCACCGTCATCTTGCTGTTGATGTGACGGTTACAAGTGCTCGCACGAACACCAATGTTCCTCGTATAGGTGCTCGTCTCCCACTCCATGGCAGCCTTGCATTGGGAGCTCAGCATGGCAAACTTAATGCGGACCTCCGCACTTCTACTTTGCTTGGCACGCCTTCGGTTCAGTCGATCCATGACTACTATACCTTCGCCATGGAGGATGGGGGCCGGTTGGCGCCGATGGCGGCTGAGTTGGTTGATCACTTTGGCTATTTTGGTGGATGTTCCTCGCTTCCTTGGCATGTGTGCTGCTGGCTCTCGCTCTTTGCGATGTGACAGTTATGTCCGTATGCATCATTTCGTTCGTCGATCCATTTCTGTTCATTTTCGGCGTTTTTGGGGGGATGTGCGACGTGAATTCATGCAACGTCTTTCTGGTGCTCTTCATTGCACTCTTGGTTCCTATTTCCGCGACGCTTTTCAGGAGGTCAATGCTGACGCTATGGCATGCCTTCATGTTCCTCGGGCTTAGGTTTCTTTCTCTTTTCTTCTTTTTGCTTGGTGGCCTCCTTTGCTTCTTCTTGTAAGAATTTGTTTGATTAAAAGGACCAAATTGGACTAAAAGGATACCGACTGTTGAGGCGGTACTTGGCAACGCCCGCCGGGTTGCCAACGGGATGCTCCGATGATAGTACCATGACTATGGTAAGGTACAACGAAAGCATGGTTGTACGGCTGAAACAGCGATAGCGCTTTATTGCTTGCTTATTCTTATATTGGTAAAACATTGGGGTTTAACTGCTAATTAACGTACCATGTTGAGTTCGCCGAAGACAGCGCGCGGAGACAAAGCGTAACAAGCGCAGTAAATTGTCCGCGGCGGACGCCCACTTGCTTTACCTCTAAAGCATCTCCTCTAGCTGGTAGCAACCACCTTCTGCCTTTGCGCTCGCCCAATCGGCTCGCGCAGCATGCGCCGTAGCTCTCGTAGTTGCGCGAGGTGACGGCTTACACTCGGCCGCGTCTAACACATTCGAGACTTTGTACCTTGCTCTAACACGATGGCTATAGATAGACAAGGTGTCTTTCGTTACAAAGAGTCTCATCCTCCGAGGACAACCAAATCGTAAGCTGCGTGATCGATAACTTGGGCCTTTTGCAAATTGGGAAACACATTTACAAATTACGGCTGCCATCGGTACTTCGCATACACCCGGTGTTTTACGTTAATAAACTACGACCCTGTTCTATAGCTTCGCTATGATATGTTGTCCCGGTGACTGTTCTTGAAGGAGAAACTGAGGAGTTAAATGTCTCCCACATCCCTACTATTTGCATTAAGTCGTTGCATGGACGGAGAGTCAAATACTTGCTCTTCATGACGCACTCCTGCGATGACGACACTCCACTTGTCTGACACCGATTGAACGAGGTCCATCGAACTACCGCGTTACAAGATTTCTTGGAGACGCTTCAATGGTACAAGCTTGCCAAGACTTAGGCGTACGTCGACAAGATGCATGTTCACCCAACGCGCAAACCTACGTCCCATTAACTCCTCTGATAATAAAGGAGCCTAGACCACGGAGGTCAGCCCTGCAAATGGCCTCAATATTTTTCAATATGGAGAGAGTAAGAGTGTGACGAGTACAATCTTGTAACATTACATTGCCGGACATTGTACATGTACTCGTTCTACTAACTTGATCCATAATTTTCCTTCGGAAGGACGTACAACGTGGGTACGTCGCTATTGCAATTTAGCTCATGGTGTTGATGCTTAGGGATGTAGCACCAATACCTCCCAGTGCGTTAAGGTACGCAAAGATAATCTTACTAGCGAGATGACGCGATGGTATAATTTCCCGAGATACACGACGCGCTAGTCTGATGATTTCCCAAGACAAACAAACCGCGTCGCAACGTCGCTAGTCTAAACATGCCGGTACGAAAACTCTAGCACATGACACGAAAACTCAACGAGAGCACATGCAAGCTAGTTAAGCTGGAGCTACTCAAGCGTGGTGGAATAGAGAGAGGTGACATAACCAATTCAACAATTCCTTGTTCGTTTACAATCTACTAAACACTAAACGTTCACACATCTTTCCAGTCGCCCCGTTCATCCGCATTTTCAATTGCAATAGAAGCGTCAAGCAAGAACACATAGCATACTTGTGTATGCATTTAGCTCTAAGAAGGTTACATATCACAAATGAGTTGTTCGCCAACAACTCTCGAACTGTTGTACCGACAAATAGCTACCGACTTGCAAACTGCCATAGCAGAGAAGTGGGGAGGCAATTAAATGTCGGGGCTTCTATGGTCCTTTGGCGCATACAACGGGCGGGGTGATGCTCATGATTGCCTCGCACTACATGTCTGGTATTATAACATGTGTAACAATGGGTTTTGGTTGCAGTCGTACTTCCACATGTTCTTTCTTGTGTTACTTAGTAATATTGGGTGTCATGAAGTTGCTGCCAGCACTATAATATCAATGTTCACAGCAAAATGTATTTATGTATTATTGTTATTATTTCTCGCTTCCGCGGGTAGATTTTGACCTGCTTGTAATCATTTTGCCTGCGGCGGTGCTCGGGATAGCAGGATGTTGTTGCGACTGGGTTTCTCGCTTGCTGAATTCATTGTAATACTATTTGATCACGTCTGCGTAAAAGCCAGTGCAATAATAACCATCGGCCTCCACTGCTTTTTCTTGTAAGATATTATTAGTAGGTATATAATAACGATCGAGCATTGTTGAAATTGGGAGGTACAGTACAGGTAGGTACAGGTAAGCTGGCGAAATGTACTTCAGACTTGAAAAGGAGGTACAATGAGTCAGGACAGTGAGAGATCCAGCGACGGCCATACCGGTCGCGATGGTACTAAAGCAAAGGAGCGGATGGTGCTGATGGCACTTCTATTATAGGACTGTATGCCCGTACACGTCCCGTACATGCGCGTTCGCTGGGGGAGTCTTGGTCCCACGCTCATCCGTAGCATACACGACGTACTCGCGCGCGACCGCCGTTCGCGTAAGATGTATCCGCGAAGACTGACACAAAGCGCCCATCAAAAGCCGGCCCGTCCATTGCGATACATAAATAGTGTACACTAAGGATACCGACTTTTGAGGCGGTACTTGGCAGCGCGCCAGGTTGCCAACGGGATGCTCCGATAATAACTTCAGCTACTCCTGATGCAAAGGGGAGGTACAGCAGCTCCAGGATCTCAGGATTGTGCGCGGTACGTATATATGTAGAATTTAGCGACCTCGACGAATACAGCATGAAAACATTTACCTCTATATCTCCGCGGAGACGCGCGCGACGCTCTCGAGGAGGGCAGTGCTGATGCTGTGGCATGCCTTCCTCTTCCTGCTCGAGCTTTTAGATTCTTATTCCCTCTTATTTTATTATTTATTTTACTTGGTGGTCTCCGCTTCTTTTTCTTGTAAGAGCAATATTTATGAATATTATGATAATCAATAAAATATTTCAATCATCATGAGAAAAGCAGTACAGGTTGCTCCGGAAATAGTACAGGTAGCTACGGAAAAGCACTCCGGAAATAATCGCCACCCAAGAAAACAGATGAGAGGAGGAAGCAAACCAGGATTAGCCCCACTGGTAGGATACCATTACCCTACCGTACCCTCAGTCCTTTTGCGCGACATTCTACTGTTTTTTTTTTTTTTTTTTTTTTGCGCCCCCGGGATATGGGACATTCTACTGCTTATTCATGGATTCTTTATTGTGTTGGAGGAACAATGAATCGTAACATTTGGGGGACGTGTCCCGTTTCGGCGTTTTGGGGGGGATGTGCGATGTGAATTTGGCTTACAATTTTCTTACAAGAGAAAGCAGTTGAGGCCACCAAGCAAAAAACAAGAAAGGAGGAAAAAACCCTAAGCCCGAGGAACAGGAAGGCATGCCACAGCACCAGCACTGTGTGGCGAGTAGCCTTCTCAAGCTAAACGCTGGCACAAATCAGTTCTAATCTGTCTAGTTATGACGTTGCGAGATGGTAAAATGATGTTGTCGAGAGTTGTTAGTGAAAGATGTCTCACTGATGTACTTAAGCAGTATATGTTGTAAGTGAACAATGGAATTGTTAAAAGGTTTTGTCACCTCCCTCTACTGCATTGGGCTTAAATAGGTTTCTGCCCAGCTAGCTTACGCCTAGTTGCTTCGCTTACGTGTCATGCGTTCGGGCTCTTCAACCGTCGTCATCTGTTCTGAGACGGGGCTCGTCTAGCATGGAGAATCACGACGCTGCCTGTTCTGCATCGGAGAACTCGCTTAGGCGCGTCTCTAGCTAGTTAGATTAAATGTGCGTATCTATACGTACCGGGAGGTATTGGTCGTATAGTAGCATCAATACCCTTATGAATATTGCAGTAGCGACGTACCCACGGTTGTACGTCCGTCCTATGGAAAAGCACGAATTGGCGTTTGTAACGAGTACATGTACAATGTCATGCAATGTACTGTTACATGACTGTACTCGTCACACTCGTACCCTCCCCCTCTTGACAGATCTTGAGGCCGCCGCGAGGCAGACCTCCGTGGTTTAAGCTCCTTTACTAAAGCAATTACTAAGACTCAGGAATGCGCGCTGAGTGAGCGTGCATCAAGTCGATGTACGCCTGAGTCTTGGCAAACTTGTGCCATTGGGGAGTCTCCAAGAAATCTTGTAGCGCTGTAGTCCGGTGTACCTCGTTCAACCGGTGCCAGACAGGTGGAATGTCGTCATCACCGAAGTGCGTCATAAAGAGCGGATATTTGCCTCGTCGTCCCGGTAGCGACTTGATGCACACAACAAAGATGTGCGAGACATCAAACTTCTCCTCGTCTCCTTAAGGAAAAGTCACCGGGACAGGTGGTCGTAGCGGTGTAGTAGAGCAGGGTCGTAAATTGTTCACATGGAACACATGATGTAAGCGTATTGTCGCTGGAAGTTTCAATCTGTAACTGTGTTTCCCAATCTGTTCCTCCACTGTGAAAGGTCCAAGCTGTCTGTCTCAGAGTTTCCGGTTTGGTTGTCCGCGTAGAAAAAGGTTTGCTGTGACGATTGACACCTTGTGTCCTCTGGCGAAGTGTGGCGTTGTAGACGGTTCTGTGCGTGCATGCATCTCGTCCTTGTGTAGCTGTAACACTCAGCGCACCAGAGTATGTACTTCATGTAGCAATGTTAACCGTTCTGCTGCGTCTTGCGAAATTGAAATCGACGGTCGCATGTTGAAAAGCATGTCAGGAGGCTCCTCAGGACAGAATCCAAAACTAGCCTCAAACGGTGTGTGTGTGTTCAATGCCGAGTGCACGCGAGGCGTTGTACGCAAACTCCACTTGTGGTAGTAGCGTAGTCCAATCAGAGCCATCATAGCAACAGAAGCAACGAAAGAGATGCTGAAACGTGATGTTCACGCGTTCTGTCAGGCCGTCTGTTTCTGGATGTCGACTGGAAAACATGTTGAGACGCGTGCCAAGGCGTCGCCAAAGTGCCTGCCAGAAGGCACTGACGAATTTCGGGTCGCGGTCACTGATCAGCACACGGGGAAGTCCATGTAAGCGGTAGACTCCCTGTAAAAACAAAGTTGCAGTTTCTTCGGCAGTAACCGTCTCTGTGCACGGCAGAAAATGCGCCATTCGATTTAGATGGTCTACTACAATCAGTACACTGTTAAAGCCATTGCTTTCATGCAAGTGTGTCAAGTAGTCAAGACCAACTGTATGCCACGGTCTGGGTGGAACAGGCAGAGGGTAAAGAGTTGCAGCCATCTGCGGTTTAATCTTCGCTCGGCGACATACGACGCAGCGTTCACAAAAGTCTTTCACATCTTGGCGAATTCGTTTCCACCATAATCTGTCGAGTGCTTTAGCAAGAGTGCTAGCAACTCCTCTGTGACCAGCTGAGGAACTTTCGTGCCGCTCTGTGATCAATCGCAGTCGGAGCTCAGAGTTCTGCGGAATACAGAGGCGATCGAGGCGCCAAAAATATCCGTCTCTTGCTTCAATCCGGTTGTCTTTCGTCCACTCACCCTCGTCCCCATAAAACGAGTCTTGGGAGCACCCCTTGCGAATGAGATCAGCGAACTCAAGGCTCAGCTGCAACGCGTTAACACTCAGTAAATTTAACTGCGCATCTTCAAACAGCAGCTGGGATTTCCGTCGTATTTCTCGATCTGACGGAACCTCGCCATCCCAAAATAATGGAACTGTGGCCTGAGGTACGAAGTCTGGACGCCGGCTTAACGGGTCAGCTTCGTTCAGAGCTCCCTTGCGATATGCAAGTGTCATTGAGCACACAAACGGTTGCAAATCCCGCAGGTATCTTGCTTGCCGCTTGTCCAGCCTGTTGTTCGGTTGCCTGAGCAGATGTCGCAGTGTGTCGTGGTCTCTTACGACAAGGAACTTAGAGCACCCTTCAAGATAGCACCTCCAATGCTTGACGGCTTCGCATACGGCCAAAGCTTCTAAGTCGGACGCAGAGTAAGTGTTACCACGCTCAGTTGGATTCAGCTTACGCGCCCAGTAAGAGACTGGTTGAAGACCTCCTCCTTGGTCTTGCAACAGGACTGCTGCAATCCCCACTGTCGAAGCATTTGTAGCCACGGTGAATGTCGCGTCCGAGCTGACCTCCGGAAGGATCAGGCATGGCGCGGAAATGAGCCGTAACTTGAGAGTCTCAAAGGCTTCCAAACCGGCAGGCGTCAGCGTAACCTTCTGTGGCTGGGACTTCCGCAGCAAGTCCGTCAATGGAGCCGTAAGGTCGCTAAAGTGATGAATAAATCTAGCGTAGAAGTTGCAAAATTGCACGAAACTGCGAACCTCCTTCTGCGTCTTGGGCATTAGCCAGTCTGCACCGGCCTCGACTTTCTTTGTGGAAACCGAAATTTTACCAGCAGACACAATATAGCCAAGGTACTCCATCTCTTGTAGGCCGAAGAAGCATTTCTTAAGGCGTAACTTCAAGCCCTCCTCCTTGAATTGCTCCGAAACGAGACGCATGTGTTCCAGGTGTTCCTCTAGAGTGCGACTGTAGATATAGACGTCATCGAGGTAGACAGTAACGAACTTATGTAAAAAGTCTCGTAGAATGTCATTCATCATCCGTTGAGATGCATGTAGTTGGTGCGTTTCACAGTCCAAACGGCATGGCGACCCACTCCATTAAGCCATCAGGGGTCTGAAAAGCCGTCTTTTGGATGTCCTTATCACGTACTCGAACTTGCCAAAACCAAGAGGCGAGGTCGAGGTGGGTGTAAAAGTTCGCGTCTTTAAGCTCGTCCAGCGTGTCGTCCACACGCGGAAGTGGGTAAGCATCTTTACGCGTAACTTCGTTAAGGCCACGGTAGTCAATGCACAGACGTAGCGAGCCATAAGCTTTACGCACAAAAAGAATTGGCAAGCCGAACTCACTGTAGATGGGACGGATCAGTCCAGCATCCACTGCGTCTTTGAGCTGTCGATTGAGCTCCGCGCGCCCTGCATGTGACAATTTGTTGAGCCGCTGACGCTTCATTGGGCCATTTGTTTCAATGGGTTGGTCCCACTGTCGGCTAACAGGTGGAGAGTCTACATGTTGCAGTAACTCCGGGAAGTCATCGTATAGTAACGACCGGAAGTTGTCTTGTTGTTCTGCTGTTAGTTCCTCTCCAATGTGAAAGTCAGTAGACTGGTCAGCGGCTGGTGTAAGTTCAATGACGTAAAATTCCGCGTTACGTCCCCTGCTGCGGCGCGTCTTGCGCATGAGTTTCTGCACCTTAGTAGATGACATCAGTAGACACTCAGGGCGTCGTTCCTCGAGCGTAGTCTCCACTGTTGTGCCGTCCATTAGAGTAAAAACTCTGGTTGTACCAAATTGTAAATAGGCATGTTCATCATCAAGCCATGGTAAACCGAGGATTAAATCAGCAACACGTAAATCACGTAAGACGTAAAAAGTCCGGTGAAATTCGTGTCGAGCCAGCTCAAAAGTAACATCACAGACTGTAGAAGAAGTCAGTTGTTGTCCGTTGGCGAGTCGAAAAGGTGTCTTAGTCGCAGACTTCCGAGTCTGTTAAGCAAAGCGTCGTACGAAGTCCTCAGATATGAAATCAAGCGTCGCAGCGCAGTCCACTAATCCAGAAATCAGGTGTCCACCATCAGGAGTTTTCACAGTCAGCTCAGTTCGAATTAACGGGCGAGTTTCCGTGAGGTCAGTCTGCAGGGCCGTAGCTGGCGGAGAAAATTGTCGTAGCGTAGCGATGGACTGTTCCACGTCGCCAGAAGGTACAAGTACCAAGGTGGGTTGGTCAGATGCTGTAGATGATGTCGAGTCGTAAAACGCACAATCTGCGTCGACTAACCACAGTTGTACATGCCAAGGAGTTGGAGCAACCACCTCATGTTGCGGTGGGTTCTCCAATGACTGACGAGTAAAAAGCTGTGTCCTCGCTGGGAATTCTTGGTAGAGTTTCCAGTGCTTAGTCAGTTGAGCAAACTTCGCCCACTTTGGTAGTACAAATACAGCCATCGTAGATGTCGGAGATGTTCGACGACAATCCTCAAAATGCTCTGTAATCTGCTCAGCTATCTCCCAAGGTGGATTAATGAACACCCGTTCTCCTGACAAGTCCCTCTCAAGAATCGAGTCACTCGGCGAACAGTGAGGTAAGTCACCGTGCGAGTTTAGACCTTCATCATGTGCACATCCCTCCAGTGTGAAGTTGAATCGTGCATGCAGAGGGTCAAAAACATAGTCGACCAATTTCCAATCAATTGAACGTCTGGTTACAGGTTTACGACTCCGTCTCTGCTTTGTCTGACGACGACGACATGCTACAAGAGGGGCATGTGCCGTGACTGTAGTCGCTGGAGGTGTCGAAAGTGAGTCGACGACCTCTGTCGCTAAAAGTGTGTCAGCACGAACAGTAGATGCAGCCGGTTGCTCCAGTTCGCTAGTAGAACAGCCTTGCCACCATCATTGCTTCTTAGATTGTTGTGGTTCCATTGGTGCTTTGCCTTTCCACTCCGGGCACTGAAACAGTCGGTGTCCCTTCTTGTGGCACTTGAAGCAGAGTCCCTCCTCCATGTGCTTCTTGCGCTCCTCGGCGGTCAGTGCATCACCGAGTGTTTTGAAGTCAACGCGGCCAATGTTTGAAGATGTTTGACCACGGTCACCACCATTGTTGCCTCCACATCCACGGCCGCGACCACGTCCACCACCATTGTGCTTCCATATCTTAGAGGCTCCAACAAGGGGTTCAACAAAGTTGCGCTTCTTAGTGGGTTGAGCAGACGGGCCAGCAGTAAACCGCATGTTATCGAGTTCCGGGGAATCTGTTACGACGTCATTCAGGAATATCTGGAGCTCCACCAGAGTGACGTTATAACTCCTCTAAGCTCGGTGTGACTTCGCTTGATTCTTCAACGTAAAGTTGCCCAGACCGTTAATGAAACGTACGCACTGCACATCAGCTGTCAGGTTCTGACGTGATCGACGTAAGAAGTCGTTGTAATGTTTAGTATAGACGGCGTAGCTCATTGTGTTGCTATGCGTAAGGTTAAGCAAAGCGTTAATCGCGTCATCCTGGATGTTCGGAAGAAACGTTGTCTTGCGTAACTCCGCGACAAGCAGGGCATAGGTTGATGGAATAGCAGCTTGATTTTTACGATTCAACCACCACCCATTCACATGTCCTGAGAACTGTGACGTAACCCAGATAACCGAGTCGTAAGAGTCAGCCGTAATACCAAGCATTAGAAAACGCTGAGGCTGAGCTTCAAGCCAATCCTCCAGTTCATTAGCGTCTCGACTAGACTGCAATGGAGAGTTAATCGCAGCTTTACGCTGCGTCTCAGTAAGGGTCACAGGTAGTCCAGCCAGGTTCCGGGTAGGCATTGGCATTCCCACTCGTAAATCCGTCGGTGTTTCACCACACAGCTGATTGATGTGTCCACGAATCAGTGGCCAGACATGACCATAGTCAACCGTCGTAAACCGGGAGTAAATGAGGAACTGTCTTGGAATAGTCATGTCGTCATGAAGGAGTGGTTGATGCGTATAGACTGCACGACGAAAATTCTCCCATTGAGTCACGTAACCGAAGTGAAGTAACTCGCTCTTGTGTTTCACGGCGGGAAGTAAGCCCGTTTTGGCAGGCGTAAGATTCAAGCCATCGATGTCAATCGTTTCCGGGACGACGTAAGAACCATCCGGATTTATAGTCGACTGGGCAGTAACAGCCTGCTCGAGCTCAGCAAGAGTACGTAAGTGACTCGTTGCAAACGAAGCGGGAATAGAAGCCGAGTACACGTAAACAATATGATGTCCTTCAGGTAACGCAATTCGAACAGGTGCGTCACTCAGCGGCGTCAAATCGTCCGATGTCAAGGTTAGGCCGGTTTCCTCGTGTAACTCACGAATGGCAGCATCCACAGGCTCTTCGCTAGCTGCTACAGAGCCAGCATGGAACCATGTTTTACCGGTACGAGGCTCACGCTGTAACACTAGTTGTACGTTCGACAACTTAGTTCCTCCAACATGAATTACGACCACTACGTAACGTCCAGGTCCAATAGAAGCCATATCGAGTCAATCAAGCAACGTCGAGCAAATCAAGTGGTAGCGAAAACGTGCGTCGACCAAAGAGCTCCGAAACTAGTGTGGCGAGTAGCCTTCTCAAGCTAAACGCTAGCACAAATCAGTTCTAATCTGTCTAGTTATGACGTTGCGAGATGGTAAAATGATGTTGTCGAGAGTTGTTAGTGAAAGATGTCTCACTGATGTACTTAAGCAGTATATGTTGTAAGTGAACAATGGAATTGTTAAAAGGGTATGTCACCTCCCTCTACTGCATTGGGCTTAAATAGGTTTCTGCCCAGCTAGCTTACGCCTAGTTGCTTCGCTTACGTGTCATGCGTTAGGGCTCTTCAACCGTCGTCATCTGTCATGAGACGCGGCTCGTCTAGCATGGAGAGTCACGACGCTGCCTGTTCTGCATCGGAGAACTCGCTTAGGCGCGTCTTCTAGCTAGTTAGATTAAATGTGCGTATCTATACGTACCGGGAGGTACTGGTCGTATAGTAGCATCAATACCCTTATGAATATTGCAGTAGCGACGTACCCACGGTTGTACGTCCGTCCTATGGAAAAGCACGAATTGGCGTTTGTAACGAGTACATGTACAATGTCATGCAATGTACTGTTACATGACTGTACTCGTCACAACTACCCTCCTGAAAAGCGTGGCGGAGATAAGAACCCCGAGTGCCATGAAGAGAAGCAAAAAGACGTTGCATGAATTCACGTCGCACATCCCCCAAAAAACGCCGAAACGGAACACAAGTAGATCGACGAACAAAATGCTGCATACGGACATAACTGTCAGAGCGCAAGGAACGAGAGTCAGTGGCCCCCATGCCAGAGAAGCGACGAACAACCACTAAAATAGCCAAGCGACCGACCAACTCAGCCGCCATCAGTGCCAACCGGCCCCCATCCATGTGCGATGTGAATTCATGCAACGTCTTTTTGCTGCTCTTCATTGCACTTTGGGTTCCTATCTCCGCGACGCTTTTCAAGAGGGCAATGCCGACGTTGAGGCATGCCTTCATGTTCCTCGTGCTTAGGTTTTTTCCTCTTTTCTTGTTTTGGCTTGGTGGCCTCCTTTGCTTTTTCTTGTAATTTTTTTTTCTGAACAATGACTCGCATCGTATCGTTCGTAGCACTTCATCCATATCCGCTTTATAACGTCGATACGTAGCGACGGGCTTAGGTTTTTCTCGGGCTTAGGTTTTCCCTGTTAATCCATGTACACACGGAATGGCATGAAGGGGGATAGAACCGCCGCTTCCCGGAACGGAGGTGTATGCCTTATCCAAGTACCGCCAAAAGTCGGTACCCGATAGGAACATATTGTGTATATGAACCCATCGCATCGCATCGCGACTGAGCGGCGAACACCTATAGCGAGCACCTATAGGTGGAGGGCCAAGACTCCCCCGGAGTCTAGCGTACAAATGTGTCCATTAGTAGTCCTACGGAGGGATATGTAAACACTCCCCCTTAATGGACAAACTCCGGCCGGTGCCCTAGTAAACCCCACGTAAACGCGGAGGGCCCATAACCTATTAAACCATGCAAACACAAATTGAAATTGAAATTGAAATGGTTTACAACATGTCCCGGCAAACTGGACCGAGTGCTGTCTCAGCACGGGCCACTCTACTTCGCCATACAAGACTTATTAGCAAGTTGGGCCCGGGTCTCTCCGACCAGGTACATTTCTTATCGGCACACCAAACTGCAATGTGTGACTCGACGTTCCTCGGGAGTTATATAACTGTAAGCAACCTCAGTAATTGCCACAGCCCCCCCACCTAAGCAGTAACAGCGTAATAATTTTGTAATCAATAAAAACAGATCTAAAAATAAATCCACTTGTCTAGAAATGCAAAACTAAGCTGCTGCTCGACCTTCACGATGCACGGCCCGCTCCCGCCGAACCGGGGTGTCGACCGGCCTAGGCCGGTCGGCGTTCGGGAGGGACGACGGGCCAGCCTAATCTAGCTCCCGCGTGACTTCGGTCTTGCCGAAGGTAGGAGGGGAAAGGCTGGCAAAAAAACCCTCCTCTCGCGGTCGCTCGTCGATCCCGCCGCTCCATCCCGTAAACCCCGCCCCAAGGTCTTGCCGCGTCCACCGACGCGGCGGTCCTCCGTGTCGAGGTCCCCCATCACCTCGAGGACAGGTGGGGGGGACCGAGACACACAGACATAGAAAAAACTAGCGCTCCTGCCTCCGCGCCTGAATTTTCCCCGCTCATTTCCCCGGTTTTTTCTCAGTCTGGTACCCGGGTACCTGTCGGTTTTCCGGCCTGTGGCCGTACCCTCCCCCCTCTGATCGCGCGTCCACCGAGCAGCCTTTTCTTGAGCGGGGGCCTCCGCGCTCACCCGGGCCCACGCTCAAGGACCCATATGAGTAGTAAGGTCTGTCGGGGTAGTGGGTGTCGAAGAGGGGGGGGGGGGGGGGGGCAGGTCACCGTAGCCGGATCCGGCGGGCCGCGGGCGCCCGGAATTAAACAAAACCCTCCGTGCCGGGTTTTCCGGCGGCGCCGACCCAAAGGGTCGTCGCCGCCAGATCGTGTCGCTCCTCCCAACGCGAACGTCCTCCTTGCCGTCCCAGCTTACTCCTCCCCCCGGGAGATGACGCTAGACGACCCAACGACGCGCTAGTGAGCGCCCTACCCTGGTGCTGCTCCCCAACTAGCTCGACGCCGGGTACGGACATTATTTTTAGTATCCAAAAAAGCCCTCCGTACATGGCTTTCCGGCGGCGGCTGATCTTGAGGATCGCCGCCGCCTCCTTTAGCCGCTCCTCCGTCTGCGACTCGCCACCGTCATGTGTCATGTCTTGCCTCACCCCTCGGTAAGGTTCGACCGGCACAGGGCTGGTCGACAGCTAGCGAGCGCCCTTTCCTGGCGCTGCTTCCCGGCTGGCCACCACCAGCTCCAACACCCGCCTCCCACCGTTGATCCGGCCGTACCCTCCTCGCCATCAAACGCCGCCGTAGTACAGGCCCCACTCCTGAAAAGTAAGCATGTATCTAGGAGTATCTGTTAGCGAAAAAACATACCGGACGGGGCGAGTGGGAGATCTTGGCGCCGGTAGTGCACAGAAATTATTTATTCAAAAGCCCTATGTACATGGCTTTCCCGACAGCTGCTAATCCCACGGATCGAGCTGTCGGCCCTCTTAGCCCCCTACCGTGCCAGGCCTGGCACGGCTACGGGGTTTCTAGCGCCCACCACGGGGAGGTGAGGGGATGCCGACGGGCCTGCGAGCGCACCCCCCTCCGGGGCCGCCGCCGCTGCGCCGCCGGCGGGCGCCATGCAAACACAGTTAGTGTGGAAGATAACTTACGCAAACGTAGTTACAGTCACAGTCCCGCAAACGGAACAGTCACGGGGACAACGAGCCTACAGGCGTGGTGTCGGGACAACAGAAGTGTGAGAGCTGTAGCCTAGCGACAGCTCTGTACCGAGTCAAACATTTTATCGGTACGTCCGATCTAGACATGTACTAATCATATCTAGAGTAGCTTACAATAGCTATCTGCAACTAATACGTATGCGGTATTACTTACAACACTCCCCCTGAAGGTAGCTACGGGATGAAGCGTTGCATTGGATCTTGTCCTCCAAGGATCGCACTTCGGTGTCTTGCCATTGCAGGTCCTGGGAGGGGTTTGATGAGCATGTCAGCCACAATCTGGTCAGTGGGGAGGTACCTCAACTTGATGGTTCCCTACTCCACGTGGTCTTTGAGGAAGTGCCACCGATGTGCTTAGTCTTCTCGCTGACCAAGGCATTCTGGGAGTATGCAATGGCGCTTTGGTTGTCCTCCCATATGGTGGTGGTTTCGGTGATGGGGGAGTTGAAGATTTCCCCCATGAGTTGTCGGAGGTGGAGTCCCTCCTTGGTGGCGTCAGCCGCAGAGTAGTACTCGGCTTCACACGTGGATTGAGCCACACAAGTCTGTTGTTTGGACTTGTAACTGACTGGCCCGCGTCCGAGGGTGAAGAGATAGCCGGAGCGAGACTTGCGGGTGCTGCTGTCGTTGGCCCAGTCAGCGTCGGCAAAGCCTGTGAGTTGGAGGCTGTGGTCCAGGCCCCCCCCAACGTCAGGCGCATGTCGATGGTGCCATGGAGGTAGCGTAGGACCTTTTCATAGCCTGCAAGTGTGCCTCGGTGGGTGAGGCTTGGGCGGAGCCGAGGATGCTCAATGCCGTGGAGACATCGGGGCGGGTATAGACGGCTGCGTACTGGAGGCTGCCCAAGAGGCTGGGGTAGACGTCCTTGGCCACCCCGGTGAGAGAGGGCGAATGCATGTGTGCGAGGCCGGCGAGAAAGCCCGGGTCCATCGGAAGTGACGACGGCTTAGAGTCGGACATGCCGTACTTGGCGAGTATGTCGCGCAAGTACTTGACTGGTCCAGTGAGATTGTGCGCGTGGAGCGATCGCGGGTAATGTGCATGCCGAGGAGTTGGGAGAGGTCACCTAGGTCCTTGATCTTGAACCGTGCTCCGAGTTGAGCTTTGAACGATGCGAGCCAAGTGGCATCATTGCAGGCCGCGGGGATGTCATCGACGTACATGGCGATCATGGCGAAAACGTGGCCGGTGCGGTAGATGTATATGCACGGGTCGGAGACGCATTGTTGCCATCCATGGTCGACGAGCCATGCACGAAGTAGCATGTTGAACTCGCGGGGGGACTGCTTAAGGCCGTAGAGGTAGCGCTTGAGGTGACAAACCTTGGACGTGCCATCGGTGAAGCCGAGGGGCTGGCGGATGTACACATCCTCCCGGATGGGAGCGTAGAGAAACGCTGTGTCGATGTCGAGTTGGCAGAGTTCAAGGTCGCGGGCGGCTGCGATGGTTAGGAAGAGACGCACGCTAGCCATGCGGATGACCGGGGAGAAGGTCTCCGTGTAGTCCAGTCAAGCGCGTTGGCTGCACCCCTTGGCGACGAACCGCGCTTTGAAGCGGGAGACGTCGCCGGCTGTATCCGACTTGACTTTGAAGATCCACATAATGTTAACGACCATGCGGCCTGGGGGGAGGTCCACAAGGTCCCACGTGCCGTTGCTGATGAGGGAGGAATACTCCTGTTGCATAGCTGCTTGCCAGTGGGGGGCTTGGGCGCTGTCCAACGCAGCCCGGTAGGATTTTGGTTCCACACACTCTCGGGCGGAGAGAAGGGCGACGGCAGTAGGGGACGTGCCGGCAGGTGTGTGTGGGGGACCCGTGATAAGGTCGGGGACGTGAGGGTGCTCAAATATGTCCTCTTGAGCTTTGCCTTGTTCAGGATCACCACACGCCGTCACGAGGGTCGGGGGGTAGTCGGACAAGTGGGCAATCATATTGCCGTATCGAATGGGATGTGAGCGGAGCCGAGCAAGGCGAGGGGCTGCCGGGGGGGGGGTAGAGGTGTGGGTAATGTGAGGTCAATGGGGTGGGATAGGGGTGAGTCTGCGAGTACGTCGTCCGAAGAGTCGGTGATGACCGAGTCGACGGAGGGTTGTGTGTCGAAGCATGGGGTGTCTTCCTGAAAGACAACATGAACGGAAGTGGTGATGCGACGCGTTTCCGGATTGTAGACACGATACCCGGGTGCGTAAGGGGGGTAGCCCACCATGACGCCGCGAAATGCTTTTTCACTGAGTTTCCGACGTTGTTTGTCGGGGACCTTGGCGAAAACGGCGCAGCCGAAGACGCGGAACTTGGAGGCGTCGGGCACCGAAGACGTAAGGAGTGTGAGGGGGACGCCCCCATTGGGTCCGACCGAGCGACCGTACGTGCGGTTGCGAAGGTACACAACAGTGCTGACCGCGCACGACCACATGGAGTTGGGAACGGCCATGTTGTGGAGCATCGCCGATGCATTGTCCCGGATAGTGCGCCAAGGACGTTCGGCTTTGCCGAGCATGTGGTGGGCGTATGGGGCAGAGAACTATACCCCGACGCCGAGGTGTGCGCACATCCGGCGAGTGACAGCAGCTTCAAACACAGAGTCGGAGTCAAACTTGAGGACCGGTGCGAACGCGCCCGTCTTGGAGTGATGGCGGGCATGCAAGTGTTTGATGTCCAAGAGGATGGTTTCCAATTCCGAACATGCGTCGTCTTTAGACTTAAGGAACCGCACCCACATGTAGTTGGTGTGGTGGTCGATGACGAGCAAGCAGTAGCGGAGGCCATGTAACATGTATTCCCTCTTTTCTTTATCTTGCTTGCTGGCTTATGCTGCTTTTTCTTGTAAGAAATTTGTTTCAATAAGTAGCGACGATTTGTTTCTGTTTGCATTATTTTAATAATTAGAATAGAAACAAATATTATGTAAATTCAATTCAGGATACTTGTGTTGCATTCTCGGAGTGGCCTAGGAGTTTCCTTAGTTTAATCTGCTAGGTTTGTGCATAATCTAGTGCTTTCTTTTTGCCGTGCTTTGGATTCCGTGATCCTCTTGTCACTCTTGCCCTTTTGTTTCCCCTCCCACTTTCCCTGTCCGTGCTCATCTTCTTCTTCTTGTAACCAAGATCTACTTCAGGATACTTCATGCTAGAATATAAATATTCCATAGAATGTTTTACTAGAAGAAAAGTAGTGGAAGTCACAAATCAAAATAACTACTACGGAAAAAGTGAGGAGGAAAAAACTCCGAAGCCCTACTAAGCCAGAATATGGATATCCATGCAGTATAATGAGTTATGACCAGCTGACGATGTTGCTATGAAGCATATGAATAATGTTTCTAGCGAAGTTCGAGAATTCGCTAAAATTCTGCTCTTGCGGGACAGCATATTAAGTCGATGCTCAAGGGGGAAGCTCATGGTCGCTTTACGTTTCTATATGGTGAAGTAAAACAAAAATGCAGACGAACCAAGTACGTCAAATGTAACCTTCAAATGGAAATCATGAATCGCTCACTGAAAGTTAGGATGAAGTGGCATTCAACAACATTATGATA
>JAPMLY010000001.1:842500-855392 GCA_026401115.1 Tetraselmis chui
CGTACGCAGATTAGCAATCACGTACGGAACATGTACCGAGGCTAAGAAGATGTAAACGAGCTGATGTTGACTAGAGGGTAACGGTACGCGTACATGGATGCCACTCAACAACGCAAGATCGTCGACGGGGGGAGTTAGGTAAGTTTCCGCAAACAACTCACGAACGGCAGCGTTGGCATGTGCTTCGTTAGGCAAAAACGAACCGGCAAGAAACCAAGTTTTACCAGTACGGGGTTCGCGTTGTAGCTTGAGTTTGATGTGAGAGGCTTTCGAACCTCCAGCAGTCGATACGACCACAACGCAATCACCGGGTCCAAGAGAAGCCATCTCGAATCAAACAAATAGCGTCGAACAAGTCAAGCAACAATGAAAGCGTGTGAGTGTTCTGCTGGTGCTTTTGCAAGTGGAAGTACACATGGAAAGAGATAGGAGATGAGTCAAGGTTAAATTTTGAACAATACATTGTAAACAAACAGAGGGATTGGCTGAATGGTTTTGTCACCGCCCTCCACTGCATTATGCTTTAATAGCTCCAACCTAGCTATTATGTTGCACATGTTCTCACATGGTCATCGTGCCATGCGCTAGGGTTTTCGTAACGGTATGATGAGACTAGCAACGCGGCTTGTGCCTGTCGGAAAATCACACTAGCGCGTCACGTGGCTAGTAAGATGAATTGTTCGTACCTTGCACGTTCTAGGAGGTATGGGTAATACAATACATAATAAACAATACCCTCGCTTATTTGCAGTGGCGACGTTGCCACGAAGTGCGTCCTTCCGATGGAAAAGTACGGGTCAATGAAGTAACGAGTACATGTACAATGTTTTGCAATGTATTGTTGCATGCCATTACTCGTCACATGAAGGGGGTGTGACTCCGTGACTCCCTACTCGAACATTTTCTTACAAGAAAAGGGAGTGGAAACTAGCAAGCAAGAATGGAGAAAGGAGGGAAAAAGCCCACATACCTAAGCCCGAGGAGGATGAAGGCATGCCACATCACCATCACTCCCCTCATGCAAAGCGTCGCGAAGATAGGAACCCAAAGTACTATGAAGAACACCATACATAAGTTGCATGAAGTCTCGCCCCACATCCGTTTGTCGAAAGGGAGCATAAGTAGATCGACGAACGAAATGTTGCATGCGGACATAACTACTCGAAAATCGAACGTGCGTCCAAGTGTCGTACTTTAATACACGTGTGAAAATGATGGGTTGAAATTAGCAGTAGTGCACATTCGTATGCTACCGTTTATTTTGGCGGGACCATCCAATCTAAATAATACATGATCTACAGTCGATGCGGAGTTTTGTGGTCAGATTGATTTGAATCTAGAGGTTTGCATATCCAACTCCCATGTGTACGGGACAGTAACACTAGCGGTTACTGTTACCGTTAATACAGGCGCGTCGCACCGGCAGGGCAACCACCTTGCCTTAGAAGTTAGACGCAGCCAACGACCAATGACTTCCCCAACGGTCAGCTCTAGCTAGCCCAAGCCTTATAAGCCGTAGCTAGCCACGAGCCTAGGCACTCTCTGCTTTCGCGCTCAGCCAATCTAGGCTCCGCGCGAATGCAGTATCAACTCTAGTAGTCGAGCAGGGTGTCAGTTTACCAGGCCCTGCCAGACAGCCTAGGCCTCCAACGCAACCCCAAAAAAGGCGTGTGGACGCCGACGCAAGTCGGCAACCATTTAGGCTTAACGGTGGATTTACATCTCGGCATGTTTCGCGCCCCACCCGCAAAACTGCACCAGCTCGCGCAACACGCGTTATCCCTACTCGGCTGAGCTGCTTCCAATGCCTGATGGCTACCCACCCGTCAACTCGCGGCCTTCGCGGGAAAAGCCCAGTTTCTCTACCTCGCCATCGCGCCCGCCCGTTTCTTTTTACACGAGCTCCACAACGTGTTATCCACACGGAATGGTTGGGGGGGACGCGTGCGCCTCACCCACCAGCTACGACGCGACCTCGAGTGGCGGCGTACGGTGCCCACCCAACACAACGGTCGGTCAATCTACAAGCTCATCGAGACCGCTTACCTCCACGCCGACTCCAGCGACTACGGATGGGGAGCCGTGCTGAACGACGATTCCAACTACCAAGCACGCGGCTTTTGGAGCGCTACCGACCGTCTACAACACATCACATGGAAGGAGCTTCGCGCCGTTCGGCACGCAGTCGAGTCCTTTCTACCTCATCTCAAAGGCCGTCAAGTTCTCCTACACGAGGACAACACATCAGTGGTGGCCGCTCTAACCAAGCTCACCTCTCGGTCACCCGTCATGATGACCGAGCTCCGGCGCTTGTGGTACCTTCTCGACACCAACGACATCCACATCCGCCCGCGCTACATCCGGTCAGCCGCCAACGTTTGGGCGGACACGCTTAGCCGCGAATTGGACACCGAGGATTGACAGCTCAACCCCCGGCTTTTCGGACACCCTCAACAACGGTGGGGCCCGCATACGATCGACCGTTTCGCGTTCATGCTACACGCCCAACTCCCACAGTTCAACGCCCGATGGAGGGACCCTCATTGCGAAGACGTCGATTGCCTACACCTGCCGGACGCAGCCATGCGTCGCGAAAACAAATACCGCAACCCTCCATGGACCTCCCTACCGACGCTTCCTGCCAAACTGGCCCAATCACAGGTAGCAGCGACGGTCATCGCCCCTTACTGGCCGGACAAAACGTGGTACCACGCGTTCGCCCGGCTCGCCACCGCGACTTTGCACTTCCCGGCGGCCCGCGACGCGTTATTTCCCGGCAGGCTTGGCAGGCGCGAGGGGGTCAGACCACCCGCGTGGAGCATCGTGGCCTTTCGGCTCTCACCCCCTCCTGGCTATACACCCGACGCGGATCAATAGGCCGAGCTTTACGCCCGGACCGATTCAACTCTCCATTATAGCCAGCGCGCTCCCTCCGCACCGGACAGCCTCGCTACCGCCTACAATTAGGAGCAACACCGGCGCCATGGTCCGCCGATATTGCTGAAACTTTTCAAGACCTCCTAGGAATCGATAAGCTCGGGGTTACGGCAGTCGCCCTTCTCAGCAACTCGCTAGCGCCGTCTACGTACGCTAGCTACGACAGCGCGCTCCGACAGTTTTTTATACTCTTTATAGAGGAAAATATAACCCCGCTACATGCCACCCCGGCCACAATGGTTCGCTACACCGCATGGTTGGCCCTGCTGGGCACGGTCGCCGCTAGCTCGCTGCAACCCTACTTTTCTGCAGTATTTTCCGGGACCATTTTTCTAGCGCCAACCCATTGCAGTGGGCGAATTCCTAGCCGACGCGAGGCGTGGCCTCGAAATGCTGCAACGCCGCCTCGTCCCGACCGACTCACGCCTACCGCTTCCCGCCCCCGTCGCCCTCAACATCCTACAGGCAGCCGCCGCTTGACGCGACAACCTCACGTGGACTCCTGCTACCCTTCCCCTATTGCAGCGTTTCCGGGCATGCTTTGCTGTTTGCGTCAATTAAATCTTTTTCTGCCGCGTAGAAACTGGCGTCCGCTGTTAGACCGGCGACCTAATTGTCGACAGACCTTCACAGCAGATATGTCTTTTCGTGCGTAAAACTAAAGGCGACCAGCGCCGTGACGCCCGCGACAAGCTAGTGTTCGCTATCCCCATCGCTGCCAACCTCGTCCTTGCGGACCTTTTAGACTACAATTCACATCAACGCGCCGCGTTCTGCGCTAAATTCTACAAACGACCACCCCCTGACGCCTTCTGGAGCTTCTCACCTGCTGAAGCCTCCGCAGATTGGGGAGCCGCGTCCACCATTTCCGCATGGCTCTCCCTTGCCCTCCTCACAGTCAACACGTCCGCGCCCGCCGGTTTTAAATGGACATCGCACAGCCTCCGGAAAGGAGATGCTTCCGCATCCAGGTGCATCGGCGCGCCCCTCCCCGTAATCAAATATATGGGTGGTTGGGCCAAAAACAGCTCCATGACCGAAGGAAAGTACATTGACCCAACCATGACCCCCACACGTGCTGCTTGGCGGTTCTTCGGCTGGCTCACTCCGTTTCCCCCGCAACACTAATTTTGGTTGTGCAGGCCTTTGGCTTTAGGTTACTGGCAAAACGTGCCCTAGGGTAAATGGTCAAATTGACTTGAATCTAGAGGTTTGCATATCCAACTCCCATGTGTACGGGACAGTAACACTACTAGCGGTTATTATTACCGTTAATAGCGGCGCGTCGCACTTGCAGGGCAACCACCTTGCCTTAGCACTTAGACGCAACCAACGACCAACGACTTCCCCAACGGTAAGCTCTAGCTAGCCCAAGCCTTATAAGCCGTAACTAGCCACGAGCCTAGGCACTCTCTGCTTTCGCGCTCAGCCAATCTAGGCTTCGCGCGAACCCACCCACCCAAACCTATAATCCTGCGCTAATCGTGCCAGCCTGTGGGTGTCTTTTGGCCAAATTGTAAGCAAGATGACATCTTTGGCAAAACTTTCCCTAGGGTAAACCTTAATTTAGGCAATTATTACGGGCGGTACGTAAGGAGGGTCGATTAGCGCAGGATTATAGGGATGGGTGGGTGGGTTCGCGCGAAGCCTAGATTGGCTGAGCGCGAAAGCAGAGAGTGCCTAGGCTCGTGGCTAGCTACGGCTTATAAGGCACGGGCTAGCTAGAGCTGACCGTTGGGGAAGTCGTTGGTCGTTGGCTGCGTCTAACTGTTCGGGCAAGGTGGTTGCCCTGCAGGCGAGACGCGCCGATATTAACGGTACCAGTAACCGCTAGAGTTACTGTCACGTACACATGATATTGGATATGCAAACCTCTAGATTCAAATCAATCTGACCATTTACCCTAGGGCACGTTTTGCCAGTAACCTAAAGCCAAAGGCTTGCACAGCCAGAATTAGTGTTGCGGGGGGGACGGAGTGAGCCAGCCGAAGAACCGCCAAGCAGCAGGTGATGGGGTCATGGTTGGGTCAATATATTTGCCTTCGGTCACAGAGCTGTTCTTGGCCCAGCCACCCATAAATTTGATTACGGGGAGGGGCGCGCCGATGCAGCTGGCAGCGGACGCCGCGCCTTTGCGTAGGCTGTGCGACGTCCATTTAAAGCCGGCGGGCGCGGACGAGTGGACTGTGAGGAGGGCGAGGGAGAGCCAGGCGGAGATGGTGGACGCGGCGCCCCACTCGGTGGAAGGTTCGGAAGGTGAGCAGCTCCAAAAGGCGAGTGGGGGTGGCGTGTTGTAGAATTTGTTGCAGAAGGTCGCGCGCTGCTCCGTGTAGTAGACGAGCAGGTCTGCCAAGACGGGGTTAGCTGCTACAGGGATAGCGATGACAGGTTTTTCGGCCGCGTCGCGGCGCTGGTCCCCTTTAGATTTGCGCACGAATAGGCAGATTTGTTGAGAGGGCCTGTCGACCACTAGGTCGCCGGTCTGGCAGCGGGCGCCGGTTTCGGCGCGGCAGAAAAACATGTAATTGACACACACCGCTAAACAGGCTCTGAAGCGCTGCATCTGAGGGAGGGAAGCAGGGGTCCACGCGAAAGTTCCGTGTAGGGTGTTGGCGGCGTGTAGGATGTCCAGAGCGACTTGTGCGGGTAGCGGGAGGCGAGCGGTGGTGGGCAGCAGGCGGTGCTGTAGCATTTCGAGTCCACGGCGGGCGTCCGCCAGGAGTTCGCCCACGGCGATAGGTTGGCGCCGGTGGTCGCGGAAGAACTTGTTAATTGCGGAGAAGTAAGGCTGCAGCGAGCTGGCAGCGACCGTTCCCGAGAGGGCAAGCCAGGCGGTGTAGCGGACCATCGTGGCCGGCGTGGCCTGTAGCGGGGCGATATTTTCCTCTGCACAAAAAATAAAAAACTGTCGGATTGCGCTCTGGTAGCTCGAGTACGTAGAGGGCGCTAGCGAGTTGCTGAGTAGGGCAACCGCTGTAACCCCGAGCTTATCTGAACCTAGGAGGTCTTGAAAAGTTTCAGCCAGTTCGGAGGACCAGGGCGACTGTGCTGCTCCGCGGCGTAATCCGTAGCGCGGCGGTCCTGTACGCAGAGGGAGGACGTGCTGTACATGAGTATTTAATCGGTCCGGGCGTATCGCCCGGCCAATCGCACCGCGTCGCGTGTAGAGCCAAGAGGGGGTGCTAGTCGAAAAGCCACGATGCTCCAAGCGGGAGGTCCGACCCCTTCTCGCTTGCCTAGCCTGCCGGGGAAGAACAGGTTGCGGGACGCTGGGAAGTGTACGGTCTCGGTGGCCAAGCGGGCGAACGCGTGGTACCACGTTTTGTTCCGCCAGTAGGGGGCGATGACAGTCGCCGCGGCTTGAGCTTGTTCGAGTTTCGCGGCGAGTGCGGGTAGGGCAGACCAAGGGGGGTTGCAGTAGTTGTTCTCGCGTTTCCACGCCGCGTCGGGGAGGTGTAGGCAGTCGATGTCCTCGCACAAGGGGTCGCGCCAGCGGGCGTTGAAGCGTGGCAGTTGCGTGTTGAGCATAGAAGCGAACCGGTCGATTGTATGCGGGCCCCACCGGAGCTGAAGGTGGTTGAAGAGTTGAGGGTTTAGCTGCCAGTCTTCGGAGTCCAGCTCGCGGCTGAGTGTGTCGGCCCAGACGTTGGCGGCTGACCGGATGTAGCGTGGGCGGATGTGGATGTCGTTGGTGTCGAGTAAGAACCACAAACGCCGCAGCTCCGTCATCATGACGGGTGACCGGGACGTTAGCTTGGTTAGGACGGCGACCACGGCAGTGTTGTCCTCGTGGAGGAGGACTTGTCGTCCTCGGAGTTGCGGTAGAAAGGATTCGACCGCGTGCCTGACTGCTCGAAGTTCCTTCCACGTAATGTGTTGGAGGCGGTCGGGGGCGCTCCAAAACCCGCGGGCTTGGTAATTGGCGTCCTCGTTGAGGACGGCTCCCCACCCGTAGTCGCTCGAGTCGGCGTGTAAGTAGGCGGTCTCGACGGGCTTGTAGATCGACCGGCCGTTGTGTTGGGAGGGTACCGTGCGCCACCACTCGAGGTCGCGTCGGAGTTGGTGGGTGAGGCGCACGCGTCCCCCCCAACCGGTACGGGTAGCCAAGACGTTGTGGAGCTCGCGCAAAAAGAATCGGGCGGGCGCGATGGCGAGGTAGAGGAATTGCGCTTTTCCCGCGAAGGCTGCGAGTTGGCGTGTGGGTAGCCATCGTGCGTTGGACGCTGCTCGTCCGAGCAAGGCCGAAGCGTGTTGTGCGAGGTGTAGCAGTTTTTCGGGTGGGGCGCGAAACTCGCCGCGTAGTAAGTCCACCGTGAGGCCCAAGTGGTCGCCGACTTGCGTTGGCGTCCATACACCTTTCTTGGGGTTGCGTTGTAGGCCGAGGCTGTCGAGCAGGGCTTGGACGCGCTGCCGGAGTATGAGGGCCTCGTCGTAGGAATCCGCCAAGAAGAGGAAGTCGTCCATGTAGGGGAGTAGTCGGGTTCCTCGCCATCGCGCGTTCCGGAGGAAGCGCTTGGACGGGCGGCGCGGGCCGGCCGGTGTAGATGCGGGCGTGGGAGGAGGAGGGCGGCGGAGGTGGTTCGTAAACACTTGAGTGAGCTTGCAAAAGTAGTAGGCGGAGCCCGACCACCCCATGGGGAGGCATGCGAGGCGCCATAGGGTGCCGCGGTAGTTGACCGTGAAGTAGTCGCGGTCCTCCTCCCGGATGCCAAGGGTGTAGTACCCATCGGTGAGGTCGAGTGAGACGAAGTAGTCCCCCGGTCGAGATAGATGGCGGAGGTGCTTGAGGGTCTCGCAAGTCATGTTGAACGTTGAGCAATAGCGGTTGAGTTCTCGAAGGTCGATGATCAAGCGCCATTGATTGCATCCGGGTTTTGGCACCAAGAACATCCGGGAGACGTAGCGGGGGTTCGTAGAGCGCTCCCATGCGCCGCAAGCCTCGAAGCGTGGTAGTTCCGAGTTGAGAAACTCGAGTTGGTCGGGTGTGGCGTCTAGCATGGAGATGCCGTGGTTGAACGGCTTGGGACGTAGGCCGTGCTTGAACTTCACACGTACGCCGTGGCGGATCCAACCTAGGACTTGGCCGCTCGCGCCGATGCGCTCCCACTCCCGCCATTTTCGACGTACGCGGTGGCGCATGAAGGAAGATGTCGGGGAGCAGGAATCGGCGCGGCGGGCCACACCATCATTTCTTGCTCGGGGTTTTAGCCGGGTCGGTCGGCTTGGGGGGGGGGGCGGCTCGTGCCGCGGCTGCTGCTGCGGCAGCGGCCTTGCGTTTTTCGGCGGCGGCTTTGCGGGTGCGAGCGTCGGGGCCGGTGGGCTTGTCCGGCGTGACCTTTGCGAAAGCGGCGCCGGCGGCGGCCTTGCTGGCGGCGTGTAAGCTGACTTCAAGCGTGCGGTCGACGAAAGCTTGGCGTAGCGCGTCCAATGTGCCGGAGACCGCGGTAGGGCGCGGTCGGCAAAAGCGCTCGTGTGCCAATTCGGCAAACACGCGGTCCGCATCTGTGCTCGCTTGTCCGCCCTTGGTGAGGCGGAGGAAGCCCAGTCTAGTACGGGCGGCCTCCTCCGTCGCTGCGTGGGTGCGATGGCCCGCTCGGATGAGGGCAATCGCTGCCGCCTGCTCTGTAGGTAGAGGTGGGCCGTGCGACAACGTGTCCAAAGCCTCGCCAATTGCCGCGTTGGCGCAACTGTCGAAGAAGGCATAGCACCCGATGTGTAGGTACTCGTCGTATGCCGCTTGGGTGCGTTTGTCGCTTAGGGCGCGGGCGGTGTCGTCCGTGAGAGTCCACAGACGTGGCTCCTCGACGTCTCGAGGGGGACGTTCGAGGCCGGCCGGGATGACTTCGCCGTAGTAGGTGAAGTCGACGAACTCGGCCGCGGCGGGGTCGGGTTCGTCGTCGAGCAGGTCGATAGGTGGCTCGGGGGCCGCCTTACCACCCTCCGTCGCTGTTGCGTCGGCGGGAATGGACTGCTGTGGATCAGTAGGAGCAGGTGTAGCTGTGGTGCGTTGGAGCTGGGCGAGTAAGGCAGCGTTAGCCGCCAAAAACTGTTCCGTTATCCGTTGTTCCGATGCTAAAACTGCCGTACGAATCTGTTCGGCTGTGCGTTGTTCGAGTGAGGTAGCGTGAGGGTCGGCCGCTGCGGCGGACGTAGACTGCTCAGGCTGCATATTGGGGAATTGCGTAGCTGAACGAGGGGAAGTGTCGCGTGACGCTCGAGTGCGCATGGGACGAAAGTAAGATTGACACCCTACTCGACTACGAGAGTCGAGACTGCATTCGCGCGAAGCCTAGATTGGCTGAGCGCGAAAGCAGAGAGTGCCTAGGCTCGTGGCTAGCTACGGCTTATAAGGCACGGGCTAGCTAGAGCTGACCGTTGGGGAAGTCGTTGGTCGTTGGCTGCGTCTAACTGTTCGGGCAAGGTGGTTGCCCTGCAGGCGAGACGCGCCGATATTAACGGTACCAGTAACCGCTAGAGTTACTGTCACGTACACATGATATTGGATATGCAAACCTCTATATTCAAATCAATCTGACCATATGTCATCATCGACAAATCTTCAGCTGCCAACGGTTGCGGGTTTTTCGCGCTACGTTCTGCTCTTACAGATAAATATGTCTGTATAATCAAAATCCTATAACATACCAGCTCAGCCAGCGCTGGTTTTTTCCTCCTTTTTTTTTTTTTTGCTTGGTGGCCTCCACTGCTTTTTTCTTGTAAGAAATGTCTTTTAATAGCTCAGCCAGCGCAGTATCCCTCATGTGGAATGGACGAACAGTGCACCTGTAGAGGTATCCACTTATTGTATCTGTCCTGTAAATAAGCATCAAAAGCTACCTTCGTATCTACCTTCGTACGGGTACCTGTATCATCCGCGGTTTTATTGGTGGCAATCGGGCTCATCATAAATACACTCCTCCACAAAAGTCCGGACAAGATTTCGCACCTGCGCAAGTAGAAAATGCAATCATGCGTCGATTTTATTGACAAATATCCTGAAATCCCAGGCAATGCTTTTGCGCGCAAAATGGAATGCACCGACAACTGCGAGGGGCGAGTTCGAACACTGCCGGGCATGTGTACTTGGGGTTATCGCGCCCGCACCCGTGCGGCACGCTCTTTCAAACAGTCGCCGTGCTTGGTAGACGAAAAGAGTAACGGGCGCACAACGCCGCAATATGAACGCTGATGCGACGGTCGCGCAAATATTATGCATAGGCGACGGAGGGAGGAGGTGTTGGGCAGGCCGCTGTGGGGGAAACGCAAGAAATCGCGTATGTAGACTTACCACCGATATGCGCACAACCCAAGGGCAAGCAAGCCGCTTTCGGCAACAATGTTCAAGCGATCATAACTTCCTGATATATGGTCAAAACTTTTTATAAAATGTACCGTTGGACGCGTCTTTTCAATGCGCGTCGAACGCCCCTATTTTGGAGTTCAAACTCTCACACATCGATTTGTTATGAATTATTTTAATTTACAAACTATTCCGGCACCGCTGAGCCGCAGTGCCAAGCAACACCCATCGAAGTCGGCTCACCTCCTGAGACGATTTGTGCGGGGTTTGTCGATATGTGTTTACCAATTCTTCATTCCTATTGACCTCCGAGCCCAATTCCCGACGCGTGCCACGCGTGGGGCGGGTGTGGTTGGCACAAGCACATACCCAAGCATTCCAAACACCACCGTCAACGTGATGCGTCCCTAACGGCCAAGTTGGACCTCGCCCCTCCCCTAAGCCAATCGCCCTCGCATGTTTACAGCGTGCAGTGTTTATCCAAACCTGCGTCATGTGCGTTTTTGCTCGCCTGCTTTCCAAAAAATCACCCGTGCCAGCGGCGTGAACTTCCGTGCTCTATTCACACACCCGCAAAGCAAACCTCGCGCATTGAACACGGCACCCACGCCTCCAAACCACCTCCAAACCCCCCCCCCAAAATACGGTTATGTGGAACACAGAGAAGTATGCAGCTTGGTATGAGCGCTTGAGCAATGCCCAAGCGTGGCGCTCAGAATGACGTGTGCAGTTCAGACAATTTCTCGGGAGTTTATGGGCTTAATTCGACAAACTCCACCGACAGCACCCGCTTTAAGCTGGGGTCTAACCACCCCGGATGGCGGCTTACTGCTTGCTTCTCGGCTCTCCTACAATTGGGTGGTACTCGGGTATCGTCGTGCTTGACGTGGTGAGAGGGGATCGTGTTCTTGACTAGCTTATGCTTAACATAATGCATGTCCGGACTTTTGTGGAGGAGTGTTGGATGAAACTCGAATTATCAAAATTGTGCTGATTTGCATGCCAACCTATCCGAAACCCTAAATTTACCCTAATAGTGAGTTGTTCCTCCATCGTTTGCTATGCACTCCCTTAGCCGTTTGGGGATGGAGTTGAACACGGCGCAATGGGCAGAGTAAGGAATTGTTTCCCACTCGTGTTGTATGGCCGCCTCAAAATTGCGCGGGGACAAGTCCAATCTTTTTTGTAATCTACTCGACACAATACCCCACATGTTTTCAATCCAACTAAGGTCAGGGCTTTTGGCAGGCCATTGCATCACTTGAAAGCCGGATTGAGACGAAAGCCAATTACTAACCTTCTTGCAAGCATGAGCTTTAGCGTTATCTTGCTGAAAAATCCACTGATGTTGCGCCTCGGCCGAGGGCCTTTTTGCCATCAAAGCCTCACACGCGGGTATCAGGTGCTCCTGCAACAAGGTGAGGTACACCTCACCGTTTACGCCCTTGCTCTTTGCATTAACGCCGCTGCTCCCCACTGTCACAAACAAAGGTGTCCTGCCATACTTGCTAACACCACCATACGCGTGCACTTTGAAACAATTTTGCTCTTACACCTTGGTTGGCGGTTCATCCTCGAAGAGCACCCACTCCTTGTTCCCGGGCCCCTTATTGGAAAGCCAAAATACTTGCTGTCTGTCACAACCACATTGTGCCATGACTTCCGTACCCATTTTTTGGCAAAGCATAGCCGTGCGCGCATGTGCTTGACTGTTAGTGAAACACGCTTCCTCGGCCTCATCTGGCGCGCCAAGTACTTGTTTAGGTACCGGCGGACCGTCTCAGCACTCACAGTCACTCCTAGCCTCTGCTGCAGCATCTTGGCAAGTTGTGGGCACTGATCGCCGCGCTTTACACCCACCTTCAAAAGGAGGGTGGCTTCTCGGGACGCCAAGGGCGCTCGGGGCCTGCCCGCCCTAGGCGTGTCGTCCACTGTCCCGGTAGCTTTAGCGCGCCGGCACCACTTCTCGACAACCCTCACGGTTGCTTTGCACTCCTGCGCGGCCTTACGAGCGCTGCCAAGCCGTTCGGCTTCATGGACGAGGCGCCAACGCCTTGCGAGTACACATGGAGAAGGTGGCATACTACGAAACGGCGGCAGCCGACGTGAGCAATAAGGTCGGCAAGAGGAAAAGACAGCGCGCTGGCGCGGTTGGCGGTCTCGGCTGCGAAGAACAAAGTTTTGACGAGTTCCCGCTAAGTTTCACCAAGTTTTGCGGTCTCCCGCCGCTGTACGGGAATTTTGAAAACGTCCAACACTCCTCCACAAAAGTCCGGACAAGATTTCGCACCTGCGCAAGTAGAAAATGCAATCATGCGTCGATTTTATTGACAAATATCCTGAAATCGCAGGCAATGCTTTTGCGCGCAAAATGGAATGCACCGACAACTGCGAGGGGCGAGTTCGAACACTGCCGGGCATGTGTACTTGGGGTTATCGCGCCCGCACCCGTGCGGCACGCTCTTTCAAACAGTCGCCGTGCTTGGTAGACGAAAAGAGTAACGGGCGCACAACGCCGCAATATGAACGCTGATGCGACGGTCGCGCAAATATTATGCATAGGCGACGGAGGGAGGAGGTGTTGGGCAGGCCGCTGTGGGGGAAACGCAAGAAATCGCGTATGTAGACTTACCACCGATATGCGCACAACCCAAG
>JAPMLY010000002.1:5000-57500 GCA_026401115.1 Tetraselmis chui
AGGTTCCATGTCGTTAAAATATCGCATTGTAATATTGTTTCCATGGGTTTTGGCTATATTACTCGCACTACGGCGCCCGCCGGCGACAAATCGGCGTCGACCCTAGAGGGGGTGCGCTCGCAGGCCCCTCGGCACTCACCCCCACCTCTTCGTGGTTGGCGATTGCAACCCTATTGCCGTGCCAAGCTTGGCCTAGTAGGGGACGAGGCGGGGTGAGCCGATAGCTCCGATCTTCGTGATCAAAAGTTGTCGGAAAATCATGGGTACGGGGGGCTATTAAGTGTAATATATGTACACCCCCGGTCCCCGCCTTGTCGGAAAAGCATGAGTACGGAGGGCTATTAATTATAATGTATGTACACTCCCGGTCGCCGCCGGCGGCGCATCGGCGGCGGCCCCGGAGGGGTGTGCGCTCGTAAGCCCGTCGGCACGCACCCCCACCTCCTCGTGGTGGATGCTCGTCACCATATTGCCGTGCCAGACCTGGCATAATAGGGGGCTAGCCGGGGGTGCCGATAGCTGCGATCCGCGCGATCAACACTCATCGGAAAAGCCATTTTTTACACTACCGACGCCACGATCCCCCACTCAAGCAATCTTATATTACTTGTCAAGGCTAGGTACTCTCTTGCTCAGGGAGCGGGAACTATATCTCATGACTTTTGTGGCGGCGAGGAGGGTACGGATGGATATGCGGCGAAAGGCGTGTGTTGGAGCTAGCGGCGGACAACCAGAAAGCAGCGCCGAAGACGGGCGCTCGTTGGACGGCGTCCAACCCTATGGATGTTGAGCCTCACACGAGGCTGAAGCACGACGTGAAACATGCCGGAAGAGGGTCGTTACCAGAGGAGCGGCACAATTTGGAGACCTCACATTCCACCGCCGCCGGAATAGCCTGGTACGGAGAGTTTCGGGTAAAAACATTCCGTGCCCAACATTTTAGAGGACGGCGGCTCGATCCATGTGTTCTACCAGCCGCATCCTAGTCGGTACCTAACCATCAATAGGAGTGCCTCAATTAGTGTGCCTAGGGTCATCGCGACGGTACATTGCCCATAAAGGCGGGCCCATTGCTGCGAAACTTGATGGGGGAGGGTACGGACGGATTGGAAAACATATTGCGCAGGACCGGGGATATGAGAAACATATGGCATGGAAGTAGGAGCGCCAAACGGACACCGATTGCAACTACGGACATTCTTTTCTTCCCATCCCCCAAAGGGGAAAAGAAGCCTATGCGAGGAGACGAGTTTCGACCGGAGGAGCAACGATATTCATGGACGAGGGTGTTCGTGGATCGAGACGGGGCCATCGACGACTTGAACGAGGACTTCCCATGTGTTTTTCCAAGACCAAATACGCATGAATATATTCCTTTTGGGGGGGGACATGTATCATAAGTGTTTGTGGAGGCGAGGAGGACTAGGAGGACATTTGGGACGGGATGAACGGCTATTATCTCGGACGAGTGTGTGCGTGGATCGAGTCGGGGCCGTCGACTACATGTGCGGGGGGGGGGGGGGGGGGGGGTCGCCTGCCTCACCCCCCGCTCAACCCACCCCACAGCTCTCCGGGTTCTTCTTCTTGTCTTCTTTGTCTTTGTGGCTACACTTTTCAATGATGTCATGTTCGATTCTATTTACAAAATCAAGAAGGTTGTTTTAGTCACCAGCAATATGGTTGTAGGCAACGGGGTTAGCGGCATAATTGTTACACTCAAAAGCGACAAGGCAGAGAGTACAATGACACGTAGTGATATATCGGCATGGGCCGGCAGTCCCCATGTCCACAAGGTGCGGAATATTTTTCCCTTTTTTGCTGCGGAGGATGGTAGTAGTCTCACGCCTTTCGCAAACGAACTCCAATACGGTTTTGCAATATGAATGGTTGCTCAAAGCTACCCGGGTATGGACTATAGTGTAGCTAGTTGTCTCCGTCGCGAGCCATACGCCCAACTGAAAATGAAAATAAATTACAATTAATGGCTATGGACCGATTACTATCTAAGTATCCTTACGAAGGTGTACGTTAATTGCGTTCGGTAGGCTACGATTCCCTTTTCCCCCTTCTGTGTATTGTGCGATGTGAGATCATACAAAGTGCGCCAACTGCCCTCCGTGTGCATCATCGGGTCCTGCCTACGAGATGGTGTTCAACGGTGGCTATGCTGATACGGTTGTGTGCATTCCTCCTGCCCGTGGCTCGTGGGTGGATGGCTTCGCGATGTGTTCATGTTACCTTTATTTTCTTTTGGTTTCTATTGGTTTCCTTTTTTTGGGGGATGTGCGACGAGAATTCATGCAACGTCTTTCTGCTGCTCTTCATGGCACTCTGGGTTCTTATCTCCGCGACGCTTTTCAGGAAGGCAGTGCTGATGCTGTGGCATGCCTTCCTGTTCCTCGGGCTTAGGGTTTTTTCTTCCTTTCTTTCTTTTTCTTGCTTGGTGGCCTCCACTGCTTTTTCTTGTAAGAAAATTTTGATTTTTGGTTTCTATTGTAAGAATATTACAGAGTATATTTATCAATAATATGCATAATCTCATCGCAAGCAAGCGTAATTGATAGCGGCTACCGGGTACCGTACCGGTACGGTGCGGTACGGTGCGCTTGCCCCGCCGCAGTGAAATTTACTCCGGATTTCAGATTATTGACATAATGATCGCCCCAGACAGGCATCGAACGACAGTGAAGATAACCTCTGCATGCGTAATTATTCTTTTCAGCAAGCCTGCCACCCCGTAAAATAAAATTGGCTGATCTGGGAAACACGCTAAAGACGACAGCTGTGCCACCGCTACATCATCTTCAATAAAATGATAACTGGGTAGCGGCACCAGATTAATCGCGACTATCATTTTCATAATTAAAATTATAGATTTTTTACAAGAAGAAATCACCAAGCGAAACGGGAAAAAAGGAAAAAGTCCCCATCCCACAGCAGGCCAAAGCCCGAGGAACAGGACATGCCACAACATCAGCACTGCCCTCCAGCAAAGGGGTAATATATATCATTAATTAAATCTTAGTTTCACACACAGCAGCGACCACCGTACCCCACCTGATTCGATAGCGAGGGCTTAGGTTTTTTCCGCCTTTCTTCTTTTCACTCGTTGCTGCTTCTTCTTATGATAATTTTCTTATAGCGCGAGTCCTGTTGCTGTTTAAATTTTAATCAACCATATAAATACAATTTTGTTTACATATCCTGTCATCCTGGCTAGCTCGGAATTCTGCTTTAGTTCATAAAAAACGATTTAGAATAAAATTGCTCTCGATGCGGTGCAGCGATACAACTAGAGTATTATGGGAATTATAAATGTTTTTACAAGAAAAAGCAGCGGAGACTGCCACCAAGAATGTGTGATGAGAATAAAAATAAAATGTGAGATGCCGGTATATTATGATGATGAGATCAATCTACATTGCATTCCACTACTTTTTTGTAATTAGTAAAAATTACATTCCACTGCCCGCAGTCCATATCAATTACAATTGCGGAACAGTACTTGGCACAGTAAAATGTTTTTATTTACAGAAAGTTTTTTGAGATATGTCAATGCATTTAACGCAGGGCATGGCTTAGTTGTAGTGCTTTCCTTTTGCCGTGCTTTGGATTCCGTGATCCTCTTGTCACTCTTGCCCTTTTGTTTCCCCTCCCACATTCCCTGTCCGCGCTCATCTAGTTTTTCTTGTAACCATCAGGGCATGGCTTAGTAAATGCAGAACAGCACTTGGCAGAATAAATGAATGTCTAAATACAGAAAGTACCATAGACATACGACATGGAAACGGGGTATAACTAAGAGGGAAAGAGTGACAGGAGAATGGTATTGCAGGAAGCACTACAGACACGAGGACAGGGAGAAAAGGGAAGAAACCAAGAGGGGCAGGCGGCGGCAGAATAATTGTGATCTGTTTATTTTTTTAGGAATTAAAAAACACTTATGAGTTTTCGAAATCCCGTGACAACATACCTTGCATTACTCTTTCTAAACCCTATCAAAGCAAAAGATGATAAGCCCCCTTTAAAAGCAAAGTCTATAGCGCAATGTCTATGCCGATCACACGCAAACGCGCGCGCGCACACACACACACACACACACACACACACACACACACACACACACATTCACCCTCCGATTCCGGTAGCTTGGCTCGGTCACTGCATACAGACGATCCGAAACAATCACGACTATACATAAGGTTATCATCTCAGCCCTATCAAACCAATGACATCCCTACTGGCTTCCCGTTAAACGAACGGGCACTTTCATGCAATAAGAGGCGTGACTTGGCATTCCGTCGGTGCGAATGAACAAGCACAGATACCTCATATAGTGATTATCTGCAGCTTTCGTCATTGCTGCGCGCGATAAGAAACAAGGAAAAAGTGATTTTGAAAACTCGTGCCGCGGCATGAATCCTTGCAAAATTAAATATACAAGTATCGCTATAAACTGTATATGTTTTGTGTTATTAAAGCGATTACATCATTTAACAAAATATTAGTTCAATAAGTATCGCGATAGGGCGAGTGGGCGGGGGTAGGGGGGGCACCTGCGGGCGTTATTTTCCTCAGTCGCAGGTGGGTATCGTCGCCCACGTAGACCTCCCCTGTTGCGTAGTCCACGGCAATAGCTATCGGGCGGTTAAAGGAAGCCGCAGTGCCAGTGCCGTCGACAAAGTCGGAGTCCCACGAGCCCGCGAAGGTGCTGGTGATCAGGGGCGACGACCGGAGGGGAGGTGCGTTCGTGACCCCCTCTATTTTCCGAATCTTATTGTTGCCCCGGTCAGATATGTATCCGTTACCCGAAGCGTCGATTGCGAGATGGTAGGGCGAGCTAAAAGAGGCCGCGGTGCCAATTCCTTCCATCGCCCCCGCTGTCCCAGTCCCCACCAGCGTGGTGACCACCCCAACCGCCGATACTTGCCTCACTGCGTGATTTCCGGTGTCCACCACAAAAAGGGTCCCTACTCCATCCAAAAGCACGCCCTGAGGACTGTCAAAGCGCGCCCCCGACCCTGTGCCGTCCACAAACCCTGGGCTGCCATCCCCTGCGAGCGTGGTAACCGTGTAGCTCCCGTCCGACGAGAAAGTCGCAAGCCGGACGTAGTGCCGCTCTGCAAAATAAAGGTTGCCAGCGTCGTCCACGTCGATGCCTGTCGCATAATTGAGTTGCGCAGAGAGGCCCTGACCATCCACATGCCCCAACGTGCCGTCACCAATGATGCTGGTCACGCTACCGCCGGCTGTCACCCTTCTGATGCGTTCGTCAGCGGTCACATACGCGTTTCCCAAGTTATCCACCGTCACCGCGTTGACCTCACCGCCGCCCAAATATGCGCGTGTCCTCGTCTGTCGCGGCAGCAGCCGAGTAAACAAAACATAATGATAGGGTCAGACGGGCACACATCAGCCAGAATGACTTTTCAATTCCAATATGCTCTACGCTAGATAGCCCCGTCCTATATCCATATGTCGTGTGCTGGTCATAATAATCGCTACGCTCATTCCTTTATTTCACCCATTGAGTACATATGAATATTATGATAAACATGCATAATATCTCCACCCAGCATCACGGCGCGCATGCCGCTAGCTTCAAATACGCGTTACTGTCTCTCCGAGTTGACCGTATTAGCAGTAACCTAGACATTGATGCATCTTGCGACCTCTTTCGTCCATAGCCTCTCTAGTTTGGGATATGCTCGAAATAGTGCTACAACTAAAAGTACATTTTCTTGCGTGCATAGCTACTCGTTCGGATACTTACGTTCGCACAATTACTTTTGTTCGACACCCATTTGTACAGTTTAGCCCGTCATGTCTTAGTGGTCAGTGCTTCCCCCAAATTAACCTTCCTCCCCCAATAAGTCTCACCGATACTTAAATTCAAACTCGTATTTGTAGAATGACTGAGTGGGTGAGGAGCCTGCCTCCATTCCAACTGCAGGTGGGAAGCAAGGCAGGCGACATTTCACATTGCAACCTAAAAAACAATATAAACAAACCGCCGTTCCCTCGAGTCGGGTGAGTTGATTTGTAATCATCATTGTATATGTGTTCGAAACGACTAAATGAATGCTAAGCGATTCCAATTATTGGATCGGTATAATTGTTGTTACATATGGCAACCCTATAACATGTCTGTAAGTAAACACTAGGGCAAAAGGTAGGCTACGCATAATCATACTACTGCGCTATTCAATAAATGAAACATACATTATGCCATTTTCCATGTCGAAGTGTATTTTAGGCTACAGGTACACACACAATTACGAACGAAGCCCAGAATTATGCCACAGCCGCCCGGAGCAGCAGAATAATTATATTACCTAATCCGTATTACTCTAAGTAAACTTAAGTAACAGCGCCGCAGTGCATGTAACTGTGTGTCTTATCATTCCTTGATTTAATCGTGCTATATGGATGGTGCGTGCCACTGCTCTGTCGCTGTTTGTCATCTTTCTGCTGGGTTATTCATGCAAAGATATGGATGGAGGTGCGTATTATTAATGCAGCTCGTTCATTAATGCTGACAGTGGCTTCGTATCTGCGTTGCCTTCGGCAGCAGCAAACATACTTTGGCATTTAGGCCCGATCCATATGTAGACCAGTATTGAATTCATATGGACGGGCGAGCGAAACAGTGCAAACGTTTCGCAAGTATGATCTCATCTGCTCTCATAAAATAACTCGGCCACCGACATCGTTGCGGCATTTGCAATAATCATTCATATATATATGAGTTGTTATTCTCATATTTGCAAAGTTATCGGGAGCATCATTACAAATATAAAATAATTTCGTATCGGCAGCTTGACGGGAACGAACGAGAGTTCGATGTTACACTTCCACGCAGTTAACGGGCAAGTCGTCAGTAATAGGGTGCGTCGTGCATTAGCAGGAGAGCTCGCGCACCCTTCCATTGTCGTTCACCGCCCGCAACCTACTGTTTCCGCTGTCAGCGACGAGGACATCGCCGTCGGCTGCCCATCCAAGATGCCATGGAGTAATCGCGACGGCGGTTGGCGTAGAGAAATATGCGAGGTTGGACAGCAGCCCGCTGTCCAGAAAGCCGCTACCCGATCCCCCCGCCCACCATGAAACCACCGCGCCAGGGTTGGTGATTCTCAGCAACTGGTGCTCACTCCCACCAGTAGCTACCAATAAGTCGCCCGTGCTTGGCTCGATTGCAAGGCCACGAGGCGAGTCAATGCCGGCCCCCGTGCCAGTACCGTCCGAATTTGTCGAGGCGCCGGAACCCGCAAAGGTAGTCACGGTTAGAGTCGCCGAGGCACGATTAGTGTCCTCGTCGAGCAAAGCCAGCAACAGCAGCGCCGGCGCGAGCACTTGCAACGATGACGATAATCGCATCATGCCGCGCCCCGACCTCTAGTAGTAGCGGTAATGCATTCTATGCGGCGTCAACGCCGCCTTCAATTCATTTCTGCGCATACTTGCGCAAATCAATTAGGAAATTGCGGCAGGGATATACGGCGGCGGGCACACGACGGCAAAGCACTGACGACGGAGCAGTACAATCGTATACCTACGAGCAATTACTATACCTATGAGCACTAATTTACTCCACCTGTCAGAGTTGCTGCCAAGGCCACAGTGTACTGACAATCACGGGCCCTGAGGGCTTTTGTAACTGGAGTTAGGACCCAGGACCAGCTACGCACTACCGGTTCGGCAGTTGCTTGTTAACAACAGCTGCTGATGACGACGTGGTCAGTGGCAGTCCGGTCTCGTGGGATGCGTAGCGATAGAACGAAATAACTTCGCTGCCCGTACCTCGCAGAAGTGCTGACGCTCGTACCGCCGTATTACACTACAGTACGGGTGTACATATGGGTTTACATACACCCGGGTGAAAGTCAATCACTACTGGTACAGGTTAAATAAATAGCGAAGTCGAGGCTATTTATTTAACGGATAGACGACAGACAGCGCGAGTAAAATACGTTAGTGATATATGCGCATCAATCGATAGGATGATATAGTCGTTGATTACAAGAAGAACAACATCTGCACGGGGAGGGAAAAAGCGATAGGATACTTGGTGATACATACTGATATACACAGATACAACACATGGGGAAGTGCTGACGCTGTGGCATGCCTTCCGGTCCTTGCTCGGGCTCAGGTTTTTTCCTCATTTCTTTTTTTTGCTTGATGGCTTATGCTATTTTTTTCTTGTAAGGAAAATGACTTTGATATACACAAAGATTGATTGATATACACATAATCTAAAAAAATTCTTACAAGAAAAAGCAGTGGAGGCCACCAAGCAAAAAGAAGAAAAGAGGAAAAAACCTAAGCCCGAAGAACAGGAAGGCATGCCACAGCACCAGCACTGCCCGCCTGAAAAGCGTCGCGGAGATAGGAACCCAGAGTGCCATGAAGAGCAGCAGAAAGACGTTGCATGAATTCACGTCGCACATCCACCAAAAAACGCCGAAACGGAACAGAAGTAGATCGACGAACAAAATGTTGCATACGGATATAACTGTCAGAGCGCAAGGAACGAGAGTCAGCGGCACCCATGCTAGGGAAGCGACGAACAGCCACCAAAATAGACAAGCGATCGACCAACTCAGCCGCCATCGGCGCCAACCGGCCCCCATCCTCCATGGCGAAGGGATAATAGTCATACACCGACTGAACCGAAGGCGTGCCAAGCAAAGCGGAAGTGCGGAGGTCCGCATAAAGTTTGCCTTGCTGAGCTCCCAATGCAAGGTTGCTAGGGAGTGGGAGGCGAGCACCTATACGAGGAACATTGGTGTTCGTGCGAGCACTTGTAACCGTCACATCGACAACAAGATGACGGTGCGGAGCCATGAAGTCTAACCAAACCACATCCCCATGACGATCACGTGAAGCTCCCGACCGAATACGGCGGACCTCCAACCGCAAGTCCCGGCCCTTAGTAGCCCCCGCTTCAAGCATGAACTCTTCAAGCACGTGGACAATACGGTCGTGGAGTTGAATGATATACCAAGAGCACGGGCACCGGGGGATATGGTCCATGAGCATAGCGGTTGTTGAGGGCTCACCCGACATAATGATGCTCGATACCGTCGACGAAGATCCACACCCGCGAGATTCTGAAGGGGCCTCATTGCACCGAGGGAATTTTCGAACAGGAGCGACGCGCTCCGCAGTCAAGCCAAGCACCCGGTGGGCTGTCATCGTATAGCAATCGGATGGCACCTTGAAATTGGACTCATGTGAAGCGAAAAAGAGAGCCAAAGCCCCGCGACCCGTACCCGAAATCACCCTCATATAGTCCGGTGCGGAAGGTCTGCAAAACGCCAAGAGGTCAAGGTAGGCCCGGGCACGAAGAATGCGCGAAATGCCCCGTTGAATGTGGCCCCCGGAATCTCCCAAGCGAGTGAGAGCATCGGGAGTCGGAAGTTGTAGGCAAGTCAGTTGGGTAGCGGGTGCCACCGCATTTTTGACCGTAGATACCACCAACTCGACATCGGGCCCGGCATAATCGGAAAGGTTTTGGTTCAATGTGTTAGTCAACACCACAAGATCCGATTCCGAAAATCCGCCCATAGTGGAGATATAATCATACGAATTGCGCAACTGGACCGCCCACGGTAAAGTAGAAGTGGCAACATTTTGTAGTTCCTATCGGATGAGACCGTACAAAGGACCTAGCGACTCGGACTCGTAGTAAGTAATGAGGTTGGCGAGGGTCGCAGTGAATGAAGAATAGCGAGCATGTTCGGCGTCGAGCTCGAGGGACGGTGCATTAAGCCCCCCAAACTCCGCAGGGAGGGAGAGCTGTCGTTTAGCGCAATTCAGTTGATCGAGTGTTTGTGCGTCCAAAGAAACGCCCAAGATTCGATAAACCGCTGCACGAACGGCCCTATCTGCAGTAGCAAGGTACGGTCGGCAGATATCTGGGGGGAGAGTGCGGAGCAAGAAACCATAGCGGCGTACCGCACACGTGATCATCAAGCGGAAAGCGGCGTGTGTCCCTCCGAAGTCCGACATAGCAAAGCAAACGATCTTGTCCAAGAGGAGTTGATGAGCCTTAACGGTGTCTTGCAGCCAAGAGTGAACATAGTTCTCATTATGAGACGTTGGAGGGCCGTCCGCCATCGAGAAGTCCATCGCCAAAGGGGCTCCAAGGTTACTAGTACCCGTAACATCGGGGACCATCGCCCGTATCACCTCGACAAGTTCAAGGGCCGTATCCGGAGGTACCATGCACGAAAATTTGATCTGTTGAACATTCGAGCAGACTTTCCCTAGTTCCTCCGTAGCCACCGTAATCACAGTCGGGACGAAAGGCGTTTTGATCAAATACTTGCCATCATCAGAAAAGGCTTGGATCGCCGCTGAATCCTTGCACCGTTCTCCAATATTCCGGAGGGGGGTGCTTATCTCCAGGTTGAACAAAAGCGGGCCAAGAGGATCTCCTTGTCGCACACCCGTACGAGATTGAACCGTGCCGTGTAGGAGCAAAGCATCGTTGGGGTTGAAGTAATACACCGTGGAGTCCCGTGAATATATCATCTCAACCAACGGGATAATGGGATGCAAGTCAGGGTTCTTGTACAGCTCCGCAAGGAAACTCCGGCGGGAAATGGTGTTGAAGGCGTTCTCCAGGTCCAAGCTTAGAAGGCTGCAATCAGGAATAACTTGTAGGCCAATGCTAGTGGTATGAATGACTCGCTCGATACCCGCTTTGGTGAAAACCGATCGTTGTACAGGGCCCAGGTGATCGGCCGCCACAGTCGCTATCCGCGCTATGGCGTGACAATGAGCTAAACGCGACAAAACGCTGCCAACAGCAAGCGGCCGGAGTTTAGGAGCCTCACCCCGAAGGCGAGTGGCGTCGCGGTCGACCATGGTTTGCTTGTGAAAAGCCCACCCGGTCGCACTCGCCAGAAAGTCCGCCGCAGCCTCGGGAATGTTTCCCGCCGAGTAGCGGTTAACCCACTTACGCCTGCCGTAACATTCAAGTCACGGACATGTTCCCATCGCCAGCCATCAACGTGGGGGGCTGATAGGCGAGGTGCTTTTCTCAAGACAAGGAGCATAGACTCCTCATATATTTTGAGGCTGTCACTGTCATCTAAATACGTGAGGGGTGGGCGCGCCGGGGGGGGGGTAGAGGGTCGGGGAGATCACAGTATGGGTGGGGGGTACCGGGCGGAGGATGCAGCCGCTGGAGAGCGGCCAGAGCCGCGTCCGCGTCCTCCACCATTCCGAAGTCCGAATACACATAATCCATTTGCAGGTTTCATGCATGTACACGTACATTTACATATCGACATATGTATGTACATTGAAAGAGCACTGGGGGGCTGTGTTTGTCAAAGTATAGATTTCTTACATGAATTGGACTGCCAGGGCAAAAGGGGCCATGAACACGCAAAAAGGGAGGGAATTCGGGAGGGTGGGTTTGCGTGATAGCTATCCTCGCGCAAAAGCCAGAAGGTGGATGGTCTAACGTGGTGTGCGGCGCGTCATAAATATGGGGTATGTTTTACTAAGGCAAAGCATGTAAAGAAAGCCCGGACGGTTAGACTTGCGAAGCGTCATGGCATCGCTTGATATACGAGCCCCTTTGCAATTAGAACTTCTGTAATTTCATCAGTATCACCGTTTACAAAGCACTTTCGACCTCCTCAGCTGCCTTTGAAAAGTCCATGTCACCCTCGATGACGTTCAACCGGCATGTCGAGTGTTGGACTGTCTCAATCTTGGTCTTTGTTGCCTCCGCTAGCAATGCTGCTTGAATCGCCTCGTGTAGGGTCTTAGGGTTCTCCATGGCAACCTCCCTGTGAATCGAGGGTCGTAGACCGCGCTGGAAATAATGTACGTTATCTTCTTCGTGACGGTGAGAAGCTCCAATAATTGTTCTCGAAAATAATTAGCGTACTTCAGGACCTTTCTCTTTTCTGTCGCGCCTTGTCCAAATTCAGTCTCGCTTGTTCCGCCGGTGTTCTTCCGTACAATTCTTAAATTAAAGCTCCCTCCATCTCAGAAACTCCGGAAAATCCTCCACCGACTTCGTCTCCCGTCTACGCAACTTTGGAGTACCACCACTTCAATTATAGTGGTCCTTCCAAAAAACAAATACCCAATATACTCCTCTCCGCTCTTCAGGATTGACGTTGTGACACCGTGGATACCCTCGCGCGTGTCGAAACCATTTTCTAAGCTCGTCGATATTAGTCGTAGCGATGCTCTTGATCTTGGTTGGCTTGACGCCATTAGGCATTAGTAGATTTGGCATCTCACGCGCCCTCTCCGATCTTAGTTGTTCTCCGCGAAGAAAACTCCCGTTTCTCGGCTTCTATTCCATCGTGCTTCGAAATATCTGAAATCATTGTCGACGTGGTCACGCAGTTGAGATAGCTCAATCGAAAAGGTGTTAACTCGGTTACTTACACGTTGTAGCATCTCGGTGACGTTTAGCAGCATAGGTTCCATCGTGGGACTCTATCCTCCTCGTACGGCATGTCGACGTCGGTTGTGTCGGCCCAGAAGGCGTCCCCTTTGGTCGAACATAAACTTCCTCTAGTAGTCTCTCACCTGCTCGGTTAGACATCTTCATCTCGTGTAGTTGTTCCATGGCTCTGAAACCACGTGTAATGTGCTGCTTTAGTTAGGCAAAGTCGGCAACCCTAGACTAGTAGTAGAACCTAATCTCCGGATCTAACTATTCAGAGTAGCGAGAATTAATAAAGATTGTCTCTTGACTAGGGTTTCTAACTGCAATCTGAGTGTGGCGTAATTCTAGTATGTACCGCTATGGGTTATCTCCCACGGCCATTAAATCCTCGTCTTTAAATATCCACGCCTCATGTATTCTAGAAACAACATGTACCTTGTGCTTAGAACCTGTAGCTTGTGTTGTTTACTAACTAAACCAAACTATTACTAGTAATATATTTTATCTGAGATCATGTTTACCGTCCTATAAAATATTATCGTACAAGCTCATAGAAAATGGTTACAAGAAGAAAAAGATGAGCACGGACAGGGAAAGTGGGAGGGGAAACAAAATGGCAAGAGTGACAAGAGGATCACGGAATCCAAAGCACGGCAAAAGGAAAGCACTACATTGTGCACAAACCTAGCAGATTCAACGACGGAAACTCCTAGGCCACGCCGAGAATGCAACACGTGGAGGCGACAAGCGGCGCTTCACGCGCCGCTCGAGGAACCACGGGGACGCTTGCGGCCCATGGCGCGAGTGAAGAGCGCCGTGGCAAGAGATGGCATCCCAGCCAAGGAAGAAGCGGCCTCCACGCCGTCCGCAACGGCGGACAAACCGCGCAAGACGTTGTCCGCGTGAGCAACATGGACGGCGAGAGAGACCTTTCGACGCCAGGAGGCCAACAACTTGCCCACATGCATCCCTTTAGATGCGGCTGCCTCTTTGGCTAGCTCCGTCAAGAACGCCGTGGTGTGGCCGCCGAGAGTACCAAATTCCGTGACTGCAAAGGGAATGAAACGGATGTCGGGGCGACTCCTCACCCCCTCCGTGTACTTCTCGAGCTTGGTCTTGTCAGCATGGCGGAGAGCGACTTCGGGTGACGGGGGGCTAGAAACGCCGAACAAATTGGAAAATACGGCATCAAGGGCAAGTTTTGAGCCTCGGATGCCGTGATAGTGCAGGACACCCACATCCGCGTGGAGACCGTCGTTGCCGTTGGGGAGTTGAACTAACATCGTGAGCGGATCTGTGAGAACCTCGACGCCAATCCCGAGTGCGCCACGAACCTCGGAGATGATTTCCGCAAGGGCCGTCACTAACCAAGAGTGAGCGGTGTGGACCGAAGCACCTCCGCCGCATCGAGCCAAATGGGCCGCAAAAGCAGTGGCCCACGCATCGTCCGACATGTCAACACCCGCCGACGAGTACGCACCCCGCATAGCTTGAACCGAGAGATGGCAAGAAGCTCAAGCAGTGGGGGAGCGTAGAGTAGAGAGGATGCGGGATGAGTGTAGGCCTCAACGCGGAAAACTGCGTCCTAGTGCTGACGGAACTTGTCACGGAGCTCGCCCAAGCGACCCGAAGGAGGGGGGTCCGAAGCCAAAACCGCAAGGGCGCCGTGGCCGAGACGGGATACAAAATGCCTAGACTCCGGCCGAGCATGGTCGGAAAACGTGGAAACGAGCTTCGCTAAGCAAAGCAAGTTGACGCGCTCACTGATGTCGACTTATAGCTTTGGAAAGATGTCCGTGGAAAACGCAGAAAGGGGTACGACCGAGGGTAGGCCATCAAGGGACCGAGCAATCTGCTCGTTGTTTGATCGGGCTTCGGCTGCGCAGCCCGCGCGAGCCACCGTTGGACGTGCGGGGGAAGCATCGCTAAGGCTGTGGTTATCAAGGGTTCGGACTCGGCGAGAGCGTGAGAACCGCACGCTGCATCTAAGCGCGCCCACGACGAGGCGAGTTTTAACGACCACATGGGTTCGTTGTCGCCGTCGTCCCTGTCCGGTGTACCATGCCTTCGGGACACCGCTGTGGTCATAGCAGTCGCTAACCGTCCATACATGGTCGGCTCCATCTGGACTTCGTCTTGGGAATCCCCGCGCACGCAAGCATCTTGTGTTGTAAGGAAACGGATAGCTGAGCCCACTGCCAAGCCGACCGCTCCGACCTGGGCCGCATCCGCCAAGGTAACCAACTCCCCCACCCCCATGCCTCCGAAACGTATGGGAAGAGACATCTCGGAGCGAGTGTTGCGGGTAGGCTAATTGCATGAAGGCCCAATATCTCAGCCTCCACGTCTAGGGTGGCATAGTCAGCGCGCTCGAGGAAGGCCACGACGCCACGACGGTGTCACCGTAGCCCTCGCCCCTCCCAAGACCTCGGGGGACTGTGCGGGCAAAGTGTCCGAAGCGGCGGTTGCAATGTTGATGGATACGAAGCACAGTGTGAGAGTGCCGGTGAGCCGCTAGACCCCTTAGACGTTCGTTGTAGGCGTCATACTTACTTAAGGCCGTTTCGAACACGTCTCGAGCAAATCGGATGTACCCATTGCCCCCCCCCCCCCAAATACTTTCGTCCCTTCCGTGGAGACATTTACTCCCCGCATGATGTGGCCGTTGGGTAAGTTATCAAAAGCATCACCGACACCCAAAGGGGAATACATACAGTTTTTGCGGATGGTTACTGTGAGGCCGACGCTAGCATACGCCTCATCCGGCATAGCGTCGCCAATAGCCACGAGAGACGCAGGGGGTCCTTGGAAGTGGCCATCATCAGAATGAACAAGCTCATAGAACTGTTCAGAAAAGAACTATTAAGAAGAGATAGTGCTAGTAACAATGTACTGTGCGGAAGATACGGCGATTCAGTGGTACTGCCGTAATGACAATAAAAGAGTCACTGAATATCGCTATAAGATACAGTTACGAATTAGAGGAAATAGATAATAATACCATCTCGGATCTCGTGGTGCTGACTAACACACTAAACCAAGACCTTTCCGATTATAATGATGGGCCCGACGTGGAGTTGGTGGTATCTCCGGTCAAAAATGCGATGACGCCCGCTACCCAATTGACTTGCCTACAACTTCCGACTCCCGATGCTCTCATTCGCTTGGAAGATTCTGGGGGCCACATTCAACGGGGCATTTCGCGCATTCTTCGTGCTCGGGCCTACCTTGACCTCTTGGCGCTTTGCAGACCTTCCCCACCGGACTATATGAGGGTAATTTCGGGTACGGGTCGTGGGGCTATGGCTCTTTTTTTCGCTTCACACGAGTCCATTTTCAAGGTGCCATCCGATTGCTATACGATGGCAGCCCACCGGGTGCTTGGCTTGACTGCGGAGCGCCTCTCATGTTCGAAAGTGCCCTCTGTGCAATGAGGCTCCTTCAGAGTCTCGCGGGTATGGATCTTCGTCGACGGTATCGGGCACCTCTATGTCGGGTGAGCGCTCAAATCTGGTATGCTCATGGACCATATCCCCCGGTGCCCGTGCTCTTGGTATATCATTCAACTCCACGACCGGATTGTCCACGTGCTTGGAGAGGTCATGCTTGAAGCGGGGGCTACTAAGGGCCGGGACTTACGGTTGGAGGTCCGCCGTATTCGGTCGGGAGCTTCTCGAGATCGCCTTGGGGATGTGGTTTGGTTAGATTTCATAGCTCCGCACCGTCATCTTGTTGTTGATGTGACGGTTAAAAGTGCTCGCACGAACACCAATGTTCCTCGTCTCCCACTCCCTCGCAGCCTTGCATTGGGAGCTCAGCACGGCAAAATTTATGCGGACCTTTGCACTTTTGCTTTGCTCGGCACGCCTTCGGTTCAGTCGATCCATGATTACTATCACTTCGCCATGGAGGATGGGGGCCGGTTGGCGCCGATGGCGGCTGATGAGTTGGTTGGTCGCTTGGCTATTTTGGTGGCTGTCCCTCACCGACCATGCTCCCTTTGACCCATCCACGAATACATCCGTAGTCCCCACACTATGCAACAACATCCCCACAAAGAAATACTCTCATGTATCATATCTACATTCCAAAGCAGCACCGCAGCCGGCTTAACTACTCGCATCAGTAAAAAACGGCACACAACAACTCTTTGGGCAATGGCAGAATTGATCACTTAGCAAACACCGTTGCCGACGGCCAACCACTGACGCAATATATTTCAGAGGTGCCCACACACACTTAGGACAATGGACATGGCCTTACACCACACAACCTGACGAGCCAAATCCTCCTAAAACCACAGTATACACCAATCTCATAAGAGATGCAAGAAAATACAGTTTTGCCTCCATCATCACTCCCCTCCACCACACTACCAAACATGGCGATCTACTCGCCTCTGCCAAACAAAATGAAGCGGATTTTACCTACCATGGCCGACACCCCTGCCTCACATCCACTCAGTTCACACAGAAAATGGAATCAATGCGGGGTATTCACAACACTCGCCTCCTCATTCGGAACAAAACTCTTAAATTCCCCATGTGTGGACAAGTCATCATCAATGGCCACATGGCGGGTAACTTCCCGTCCATGTCATGCCTCCGGCATGACCGCCACAATAGTAGCGCACTCCAACTCCAACTCACACTACTAGAACAATCAAACGGGGGACGCTGGGAGACCATCACCACCGACTTCGGCAATAACCCTATTGAAACATTCACAACCGACATATGCAGCGACCCACTCCCTCAACTTGACAACCCCCCATTCGACACGACCACATAACCACTCGCATAGTGGACGCAGAAGAAGGTCTCGACCACTACTCCCTAACCCATTGCCCCAATATCCTTTCACATGATATGCTGACCACACAACTCAGACCCTCAGCTCAAACCTGACTTTATTAGACTACTCATATCCCGCCTTGTAGGACGCACCTCCTCCCGCCGCCGACGCTCCTCTATACTTAAAGTTCAGATAGGAGAATGGGACTACTGCACGGATAATGACCTCAATGACAACCACCACCTCATCATAGAAAAATAAATCCTCCTCGCAGATAACGCACTTCGCTTTCTCTGGTAGGGCACAAAGGTGGACATCATACCCATAGTGATGAGCCGCACATGCACACCTCAGACCCTCAACCACACTAGCATCACTTCTCTCATAAACCCTAGAACTGATCCACCGGAAAAAAGCTGCCATACCCTTTCCCGAGACACTACCCGTTCCATCTCCTGCCTACATATGAAGTATGTTCAATCGGTACACCACATGCTCTGCATCTATCGTACCAAGTCGTACACAGCAAACAAACAACATCATCACCAACATTTCAAACCCTACCCACCCAACCAATCTCATACCTAAACCCTACCTTCCCAAGAACCTCCTGGGGTTTTTTCTTTGGGTTTAGTAAAGCCCCAACACACATTCGGCGAAGACGGACAAGGAGAACCCCCCGCCCTAAATTTATTATACCAAGTCCTACTAGACGGCATATGCACAAAGGCGCTTAGATATCAACCCGAATGTAAATTATCATACATGTAAATCGTTTTCATTTTAATTTTCACGGCGTCCTTGTGCGCATCGAGCGTGTCATCCTCACACGGAAGTGAATAGGTGTCCTTATGCATAAACTCGTTAAGGCCACGGCAGTCAATGCACCGTCGCAACGAGCCATCATCTCTACGCACAAAAGTAATTGACGAGCCTAACTCACTGGAGCTTGGACGAATTCAGCCAGTCTCCGCTGCGTCTTTGCGTTGTCGATTGAGGTAAGTGCGCTCTGCAAGTGACAATGTGTTTAGTCGTTGTCGCTTCATCGGGTCAATTGTGTCATGGGATTATCTCACTGTCGGCTTACATCCAGCGAGTCTATAAGGTGCATAAACTCATGGAAGTCGTCGTAGAGTAACGTCCATAAGTGTTCACGCGGGTTTGCGGGTAACCCCTCTCCTTTGTGAAGCACGGGCGGCTGTGAAGTCGGTGGCGTAACGTTGGTTACTTAGAAATCAACGTTACGTCCCTTGATGTGGCGCGTCTTCCGCATGAACTTGTGAACTTTGGTCTACGACATTAAAAGGCACTTTCGACGGTGCTCATATGTATGCGTCCCGACCGTTGTTCCGTCCATCAAGGTATACAAACGCGTCATGCCGAACTGAAGCGAAGCTTCCTCGTCGTCTAGCCAGCATGGAACACCGAGCACAAGATCAGCAACGCATAAATCATGTAAAACGTATAAAGTCCGTTAGAAGTCGTGTAGAGCCATCTCAAAAGAAACATCGCAAACTGTCGAAGGCCTTGCGCGTTGGCCGTTGGCGAGTCGAAATGGGGTCTTGACCTTGAACTTGCGTGTTGGAAGCAAAAAGTGTCGTACGAAGTTTTCGGACACGACTTCAAGTGTCGCATCACAATCCACTAATCCGGAAATTAGCTGTCCACCGTTAGGAACTTTGCACGGTCAGCTCGGTTCAAATGAACGTGCGAGCTTTGCTGAGATCCGTCAACATGGAAGGGTCCGGGGGAAATTTTCGAAGCGTAACGATGGACCATGTACGGTTGTCTCCTTGTTAAGGTACCGATGATGTTTGATCATGAGTAGTCGAGGCTTGATCCGGAAATTCACTATCAACGTCGACTAGCCACAATTGTATTGGCCATGGAGCATGCGCCACGATATCTTGCTTGATCGCATTGTCCACGGACTCACGATTAAACATATGTGTTACGGCAAAAAACTCATCCTCGTACAACTTCCACAATCGAGTGAACGTGTTGAACTCTGCTAACTTACGGAGAACAAACACGGCCATCGTGGATATTGGCACTGTACGACGACATAGTGGATGTCGTTGGTATTGTGCAATCTGCGGTCAGACATCTCCCAAGATGGATTGGCGAAAAATCCATCTCCCGCTTATGAATGTCTCTCCAAGTTGGAGTTCCTCGGTGAACAATGTGATAAGTCACCGTGCGAGTTAAGACCTTCGTCGTAAGTACATCCCTCCACAGTGAAGTCAAATCGTTCGTGTAGAGGGTTAACGACAAAGTCAAAATGTTTCTAATAGATCGAACGTCGGGATGTTATATCTCCACGACTGTATCTTTGTTTGCTTTGCTGACAACGCCCCTCTACTCGCTTCGCAGGTTTTGCAACTCAAGTCGAGGGAGGTGTACGATTTTAATCTTGCACTTCAGTTGTTAACATTGTCACATGATGGCGAGAGGATCTAGCCAACTGCTCCAACTCATCCAAAGAGCAGCCATACCACCATCATTTATGCTTGTTCGAGGGGCCGTCTTGCCCCAAGGACCTCAGTTCATGATAGTGAAGCCTCGATGTCTCTTATTGTGGGACTTGTAAAGTCCTCCCTCATGGTGATGTTGTAGCTCCTTAGGAGGAAGAGCTCCATCGATGGCGATGAAGGCAATTCTGCCAGTGTTCTTAGAAGCTCGGCGCTTTCCTCCATCCACGACTTCCACGTCCTTGACCTGTGGCCTTACCCTCTCCACAAAGTCTCTCGGCAGCATCCACATTAGGGGTGTCAACTGGACGCTTCTTAGATAACTTAATGCGGCCATGATTATACCAAGTCCTACTAGACGGCATATGCACAAAGGCGCTTAGATATCAACCCGAATGTAAATTATCATACATGTAAATCGTTTTCATTTTAATTTTCACGGCGTCCTTGTGCGCATCGAGCGTGTCATCCTCACACGGAAGTGAATAGGTGTCCTTATGCATAAACTCGTTAAGGCCACGGCAGTCAATGCACCGTCGCAACGAGCCATCATCTCTACGCACAAAAGTAATTGACGAGCCTAACTCACTGGAGCTTGGACGAATTCAGCCAGTCTCCGCTGCGTCTTTGCGTTGTCGATTGAGGTAAGTGCGCTCTGCAAGTGACAATGTGTTTAGTCGTTGTCGCTTCATCGGGTCAATTGTGTCATGGGATTATCTCACTGTCGGCTTACATCCAGCGAGTCTATAAGGTGCATAAACTCATGGAAGTCGTCGTAGAGTAACGTCCATAAGTGTTCACGCGGGTTTGCGGGTAACCCCTCTCCTTTGTGAAGCACGGGCGGCTGTGAAGTCGGTGGCGTAACGTTGGTTACTTAGAAATCAACGTTACGTCCCTTGATGTGGCGCGTCTTCCGCATGAACTTGTGAACTTTGGTCTACGACATTAAAAGGCACTTTCGACGGTGCTCATATGTATGCGTCCCGACCGTTGTTCCGTCCATCAAGGTATACAAACGCGTCATGCCGAACTGAAGCGAAGCTTCCTCGTCGTCTAGCCAGCATGGAACACCGAGCACAAGATCAGCAACGCATAAATCATGTAAAACGTATAAAGTCCGTTAGAAGTCGTGTAGAGCCATCTCAAAAGAAACATCGCAAACTGTCGAAGGCCTTGCGCGTTGGCCGTTGGCGAGTCGAAATGGGGTCTTGACCTTGAACTTGCGTGTTGGAAGCAAAAAGTGTCGTACGAAGTTTTCGGACACGACTTCAAGTGTCGCATCACAATCCACTAATCCGGAAATTAGCTGTCCACCGTTAGGAACTTTGCACGGTCAGCTCGGTTCAAATGAACGTGCGAGCTTTGCTGAGATCCGTCAACATGGAAGGGTCCGGGGGAAATTTTCGAAGCGTAACGATGGACCATGTACGGTTGTCTCCTTGTTAAGGTACCGATGATGTTTGATCATGAGTAGTCGAGGCTTGATCCGGAAATTCACTATCAACGTCGACTAGCCACAATTGTATTGGCCATGGAGCATGCGCCACGATATCTTGCTTGATCGCATTGTCCACGGACTCACGATTAAACATATGTGTTACGGCAAAAAACTCATCCTCGTACAACTTCCACAATCGAGTGAACGTGTTGAACTCTGCTAACTTACGGAGAACAAACACGGCCATCGTGGATATTGGCACTGTACGACGACATAGTGGATGTCGTTGGTATTGTGCAATCTGCGGTCAGACATCTCCCAAGATGGATTGGCGAAAAATCCATCTCCCGCTTATGAATGTCTCTCCAAGTTGGAGTTCCTCGGTGAACAATGTGATAAGTCACCGTGCGAGTTAAGACCTTCGTCGTAAGTACATCCCTCCACAGTGAAGTCAAATCGTTCGTGTAGAGGGTTAACGACAAAGTCAAAATGTTTCTAATAGATCGAACGTCGGGATGTTATATCTCCACGACTGTATCTTTGTTTGCTTTGCTGACAACGCCCCTCTACTCGCTTCGCAGGTTTTGCAACTCAAGTCGAGGGAGGTGTACGATTTTAATCTTGCACTTCAGTTGTTAACATTGTCACATGATGGCGAGAGGATCTAGCCAACTGCTCCAACTCATCCAAAGAGCAGCCATACCACCATCATTTATGCTTGTTCGAGGGGCCGTCTTGCCCCAAGGACCTCAGTTCATGATAGTGAAGCCTCGATGTCTCTTATTGTGGGACTTGTAAAGTCCTCCCTCATGGTGATGTTGTAGCTCCTTAGGAGGAAGAGCTCCATCGATGGCGATGAAGGCAATTCTGCCAGTGTTCTTAGAAGCTCGGCGCTTTCCTCCATCCACGACTTCCACGTCCTTGACCTGTGGCCTTACCCTCTCCACAAAGTCTCTCGGCAGCATCCACATTAGGGGTGTCAACTGGACGCTTCTTAGATAACTTAATGCGGCCATGATTATACCAAGTCCTACTAGACGGCATATGCACAAAGGCGCTTAGATATCAACCCGAATGTAAATTATCATACATGTAAATCGTTTTCATTTTAATTTTCACGGCGTCCTTGTGCGCATCGAGCGTGTCATCCTCACACGGAAGTGAATAGGTGTCCTTATGCATAAACTCGTTAAGGCCACGGCAGTCAATGCACCGTCGCAACGAGCCATCATCTCTACGCACAAAAGTAATTGACGAGCCTAACTCACTGGAGCTTGGACGAATTCAGCCAGTCTCCGCTGCGTCTTTGCGTTGTCGATTGAGGTAAGTGCGCTCTGCAAGTGACAATGTGTTTAGTCGTTGTCGCTTCATCGGGTCAATTGTGTCATGGGATTATCTCACTGTCGGCTTACATCCAGCGAGTCTATAAGGTGCATAAACTCATGGAAGTCGTCGTAGAGTAACGTCCATAAGTGTTCACGCGGGTTTGCGGGTAACCCCTCTCCTTTGTGAAGCACGGGCGGCTGTGAAGTCGGTGGCGTAACGTTGGTTACTTAGAAATCAACGTTACGTCCCTTGATGTGGCGCGTCTTCCGCATGAACTTGTGAACTTTGGTCTACGACATTAAAAGGCACTTTCGACGGTGCTCATATGTATGCGTCCCGACCGTTGTTCCGTCCATCAAGGTATACAAACGCGTCATGCCGAACTGAAGCGAAGCTTCCTCGTCGTCTAGCCAGCATGGAACACCGAGCACAAGATCAGCAACGCATAAATCATGTAAAACGTATAAAGTCCGTTAGAAGTCGTGTAGAGCCATCTCAAAAGAAACATCGCAAACTGTCGAAGGCCTTGCGCGTTGGCCGTTGGCGAGTCGAAATGGGGTCTTGACCTTGAACTTGCGTGTTGGAAGCAAAAAGTGTCGTACGAAGTTTTCGGACACGACTTCAAGTGTCGCATCACAATCCACTAATCCGGAAATTAGCTGTCCACCGTTAGGAACTTTGCACGGTCAGCTCGGTTCAAATGAACGTGCGAGCTTTGCTGAGATCCGTCAACATGGAAGGGTCCGGGGGAAATTTTCGAAGCGTAACGATGGACCATGTACGGTTGTCTCCTTGTTAAGGTACCGATGATGTTTGATCATGAGTAGTCGAGGCTTGATCCGGAAATTCACTATCAACGTCGACTAGCCACAATTGTATTGGCCATGGAGCATGCGCCACGATATCTTGCTTGATCGCATTATCCACGGACTCACGATTAAACATATGTGTTACGGCAAAAAACTCATCCTCGTACAACTTCCACAATCGAGTGAACGTGTTGAACTCTGCTAACTTACGGAGAACAAACACGGCCATCGTGGATATTGGCACTGTACGACGACATAGTGGATGTCGTTGGTATTGTGCAATCTGCGGTCAGACATCTCCCAAGATGGATTGGCGAAAAATCCATCTCCCGCTTATGAATGTCTCTCCAAGTTGGAGTTCCTCGGTGAACAATGTGATAAGTCACCGTGCGAGTTAAGACCTTCGTCGTAAGTACATCCCTCCACAGTGAAGTCAAATCGTTCGTGTAGAGGGTTAACGACAAAGTCAAAATGTTTCTAATAGATCGAACGTCGGGATGTTATATCTCCACGACTGTATCTTTGTTTGCTTTGCTGACAACTCCCCTCTACTCGCTTCGCAGGTTTTGCAACTCAAGTCGAGGGAGGTGTACGATTTTAATCTTGCACTTCAGTTGTTAACATTGTCACATGATGGCGAGAGGATCTAGCCAACTGCTCCAACTCATCCAAAGAGCAGCCATACCACCATCATTTATGCTTGTTCGAGGGGCCGTCTTGCCCCAAGGACCTCAGTTCATGATAGTGAAGCCTCGATGTCTCTTATTGTGGGACTTGTAAAGTCCTCCCTCATGGTGATGTTGTAGCTCCTTAGGAGGAAGAGCTCCATCGATGGCGATGAAGGCAATTCTGCCAGTGTTCTTAGAAGCTCGGCGCTTTCCTCCATCCACGACTTCCACGTCCTTGACCTGTGGCCTTACCCTCTCCACAAAGTCTCTCGGCAGCATCCACATTAGGGGTGTCAACTGGACGCTTCTTAGATAACTTAATGCGGCCATGATTATACCAAGTCCTACTAGACGGCATATGCACAAAGGCGCTTAGATATCAACCCGAATGTAAATTATCATACATGTAAATCGTTTTCATTTTAATTTTCACGGCGTCCTTGTGCGCATCGAGCGTGTCATCCTCACACGGAAGTGAATAGGTGTCCTTATGCATAAACTCGTTAAGGCCACGGCAGTCAATGCACCGTCGCAACGAGCCATCATCTCTACGCACAAAAGTAATTGACGAGCCTAACTCACTGGAGCTTGGACGAATTCAGCCAGTCTCCGCTGCGTCTTTGCGTTGTCGATTGAGGTAAGTGCGCTCTGCAAGTGACAATGTGTTTAGTCGTTGTCGCTTCATCGGGTCAATTGTGTCATGGGATTATCTCACTGTCGGCTTACATCCAGCGAGTCTATAAGGTGCATAAACTCATGGAAGTCGTCGTAGAGTAACGTCCATAAGTGTTCACGCGGGTTTGCGGGTAACCCCTCTCCTTTGTGAAGCACGGGCGGCTGTGAAGTCGGTGGCGTAACGTTGGTTACTTAGAAATCAACGTTACGTCCCTTGATGTGGCGCGTCTTCCGCATGAACTTGTGAACTTTGGTCTACGACATTAAAAGGCACTTTCGACGGTGCTCATATGTATGCGTCCCGACCGTTGTTCCGTCCATCAAGGTATACAAACGCGTCATGCCGAACTGAAGCGAAGCTTCCTCGTCGTCTAGCCAGCATGGAACACCGAGCACAAGATCAGCAACGCATAAATCATGTAAAACGTATAAAGTCCGTTAGAAGTCGTGTAGAGCCATCTCAAAAGAAACATCGCAAACTGTCGAAGGCCTTGCGCGTTGGCCGTTGGCGAGTCGAAATGGGGTCTTGACCTTGAACTTGCGTGTTGGAAGCAAAAAGTGTCGTACGAAGTTTTCGGACACGACTTCAAGTGTCGCATCACAATCCACTAATCCGGAAATTAGCTGTCCACCGTTAGGAACTTTGCACGGTCAGCTCGGTTCAAATGAACGTGCGAGCTTTGCTGAGATCCGTCAACATGGAAGGGTCCGGGGGAAATTTTCGAAGCGTAACGATGGACCATGTACGGTTGTCTCCTTGTTAAGGTACCGATGATGTTTGATCATGAGTAGTCGAGGCTTGATCCGGAAATTCACTATCAACGTCGACTAGCCACAATTGTATTGGCCATGGAGCATGCGCCACGATATCTTGCTTGATCGCATTATCCACGGACTCACGATTAAACATATGTGTTACGGCAAAAAACTCATCCTCGTACAACTTCCACAATCGAGTGAACGTGTTGAACTCTGCTAACTTACGGAGAACAAACACGGCCATCGTGGATATTGGCACTGTACGACGACATAGTGGATGTCGTTGGTATTGTGCAATCTGCGGTCGGACATCTCCCAAGATGGATTGGCGAAAAATCCATCTCCCGCTTATGAATGTCTCTCCAAGTTGGAGTTCCTCGGTGAACAATGTGATAAGTCACCGTGCGAGTTAAGACCTTCGTCGTAAGTACATCCCTCCACAGTGAAGTCAAATCGTTCGTGTAGAGGGTTAACGACAAAGTCAAAATGTTTCTAATAGATCGAACGTCGGGATGTTATATCTCCACGACTGTATCTTTGTTTGCTTTGCTGACAACGCCCCTCTACTCGCTTCGCAGGTTTTGCAACTCAAGTCGAGGGAGGTGTACAATTTTAATCTTGCACTTCAGTTGTTAACATTGTCACATGATGGCGAGAGGATCTAGCCAACTGCTCCAACTCATCCAAAGAGCAGCCATACCACCATCATTTATGCTTGTTCGAGGGGCCGTCTTGCCCCAAGGACCTCAGTTCATGATAGTGAAGCCTCGATGTCTCTTATTGTGGGACTTGTAAAGTCCTCCCTCATGGTGATGTTGTAGCTCCTTAGGAGGAAGAGCTCCATCGATGGCGATGAAGGCAATTCTGCCAGTGTTCTTAGAAGCTCGGCGCTTTCCTCCATCCACGACTTCCACGTCCTTGACCTGTGGCCTTACCCTCTCCACAAAGTCTCTCGGCAGCATCCACATTAGGGGTGTCAACTGGACGCTTCTTAGATAACTTAATGCGGCCATGATTGGGGGACGTGAAGTCCCTGCTCGGTCTAGATGATGCGAATAAATAACGAGGTCATTCAAGAAATTTTGCACCGTGTTGTCACCCCTATATTGTGAACGATGGGACTTGGCATGAGTCTGAAGTTGAAACTTCGCCAATCCCCTAATGAACCGAGCGCAATGAATGTCGTCCGTAAGAGGCTGTCGAGACCTCCGCATGAAGTCGTTGAGGTCTTGGGTGTACCCGCGTAGCTCATCGTACCTTGGGACATGTCGATCGGCGAGTTGACTGCATCGTCTCGAAATTTGGGAAGCAAGGACGTCATGCGACTATCTAAGACCAATGTTTCAAAAGTGCAAGGTGGCTCGGCCTCCATCATGCGGTTGAGCCACCAGTAGTTAAGGAGTCAAGAGAACACAGCCGGAACCCACATGGCGGCAATGTTAGAATAATGATTAACGCTTGGCATTGAGAAACGCGGTGGCCGAGTCTCGACTCAATCCTTAAGTTATCCAGCGGCTCGACCTCTTTGCAGTGGCGATTGAATTGCCGCATTACGCTGTGTATTTGTTAACTATTCACTCGATCCAATGAAGTTTGTTACTTGCGTAAGTCCGTCGGCGTTTTAACACACAACCGATTTATGTAGCCCCAAATTTCCATCCACACCGGACCATAGTCGACGGCATTAAAACGAGGTAGAAATAAGAGTTCCTTCGGTAGCGAGGTTTCACGGTGAAAATAAATTTGTCGAGAAATTACCGACGACCAAAAAATGTGCCATTGAGCCACAAACCCAAAATGTAACAACCATTACTTCGACCAAGTAGTTTAAACACTGCCAGTAAGTGAAAGCGTAAGAGCTAACCTATCCATCGCAATTGACGTCGGAACGTTGTAAGAACTATCAAGCTCCACAACCGACTGAGAAAGTATGGCTTGTTCGAGTTTAGCCGGCGTGCGAAAATTATTGGTCACGTAAGGGAGAGGAATAAAAGTAACGTACACTTAGACATGATGCATCTTGCCGTCGGCTAACAACTTAACCACTCACGAGGGTAAGATCATCGACGGTCAAGGTCAAGCCGATCTCTTTGAACAATTCCCGAACGGCAGCGTCGACATATTCCTCGCTAGGTAATAAAGTACCTGCGGGGAACCCGAGCTTTACCGGTCGTAGTCTCTCGCTACAAAACAAATTTGATGCTACTTGCACTGAGACGACTTCCGACATGCAATACGACCACAAAGTAAGAACGATGACCTTTTGGTGCATGTCGAATCAAACGATCACAATCGAACGAACGTAGCGAAATTAGATGCGTGTTGGAATTACGTGCTCCAAAACGAGTGTGGCAGGTTGCCTCTCCGCAACCTGCTAACGCAAATCTAGGTTGTTGCATGCAAGAGTGAAAATGGAGAAAGTGAGTATGTCTCACGGTTTAGCGTAAATAGTATAATGCAATAAAAAAGGTAAAATAATATAATGTCAGTCAGCTCCCTCCACTTCATTTGGATAAAGTAGGTGTCCCGGCTATCTCCATGTTGTCTCGCATGCTCCTCGTGGCTTGCACGTTAGGGCTATCGTAACGGTCTTAACATACATACTAGCGACTTAGCCAGTCTGTCTCGGGAAATCAAACCGTAGTGTCGTTTAGGATGTTAGGTTAATTATTCACACTGCACGTACCGGGGGGTACACGTAGTAAAGTAATGTACGTTGTCCTCGAGCATTTACAATGGCGACGTAACCGAAGGTGCGTCCGTACGATGGCATAATAGTACGGATCAAATAAGTAACGAGTGCATGTACAATATCTTGAAATATATTGTTACATGACATTACTAGATACACTACCATCGAGAGACAAGGTATTGTCTTTGCCTCTTTCACGCTAGACGCCCACGGATCAAGCATGCTAGGAGGCTTTGTCCGCCTCTCCTAACTAGTAGTACGTGATACCTTCGTGTCGCAAGCTACCGCCAAACTCAAATGTATCTATCACCCCCTCTGTCACCTACGTGCTGAGCGCCATGCCATCAACACCACCGACACCACTTATTGCACTAGAGGATCCGACGACGCCACCTTTATTGATACACGGAAGGTGACCCCAACCCTTGACTCCCTCTTCCTCTTATGTAAGCTACCTCCCTTAGATAAAACCACCATATACATTAGTATGCATGACCCGATTAACTCCCGCTTCGTCCAAGTCTATTGTACCCGCCCGGAGGCGGGTTAGTAGATATTACCCGCTAAGCGTATTACCATCCTCGCAATGAAGTCGATCGCCAACAGTTCATTGACCACTAGCGGGCTCCCAATAAAGACGAAATACAACCCGTCAAACACCTTTACATCGCTGAGCGCCATAAGAGTATATCCTCGCCGCACTCCTCGCTTCTAGCATCCTCGACAAATACTCCATAGCCTAGGAGGATTTGCATCGCCTTGATCTTGCCATCTTGGCCCTACCCACATCCTCTTCTCCTGCCCGGCCGAATGACGCCCGCCCCTCCCCCCAAAGTCTTCGGCCGTGGCAAACATCTCCTCGGATAGTCGGATACTCGGATGACATCCTCTGCCGGCCACCTCCTATGACCCCTCTCACCAACAACAACTCAACATGGTGCCACGTCGATGAGAAACCCAACCGCAACAACTATACTAAGACGCCAACGGTGGGATTTATTTGACAACCTTCTACCCGCCGTTTTTTTCATGTGGATGGTGTCTAGAGCAGATGGATCTAGGAAGGAAAGGAGGCGAGGAGGCCCGCCGCCCGCCCCTTAGCTAGGCAAGTAGAACAAGACTCGGTACTATTATTGTATGGACCTATTTCCCACGCAGGAAGGGGGATTTTGCGGATTTCCCGAAAAAGGCATCTTCCATTGCACACCCATTTCAATCCTGTCCGGCATGAGGTGCAAGCAAAGTTGAGTACACAATCCTTTAAGTCCCTGGTAGGGAGTATCCAAGAAACGTGTCACGTGTCAAAGCCCACAGCCTGAGATCTGAATGGCACCTACGGGAGGGTCCTTAGGCAGCGGCCGTACATCAGTGAAAGCGGTACACATAGGTTTATTTAACCTATAAACATGTTGTAAAATATATGCAACAATGTCCCATGTAATGCGGGAAAGACTATAATGTTCCCATGATGTATTGTTCTACTTTCCCATTACCTTCCCGACGGCGGTCTTTGTGGTCGTTTGTGAAGAATAAATCGAGTCATGCAGGAGGTAGGTTACATTGTTTACATATCCCTCCGTAGGGCTTCTAATGGATACATGTGTACGCTAGACTCCGGGGGAATCTTGGCCCTCCACCTATAGGTGTTCGCTATAGTTGTTCGCCGCTCAGTCGCGATGCGATGCGATGGGTTCATATACACAATATGTTCCTATCGGGTACCGACTTTTGGCGGTACTTGGATAAGGCGTACACCTCCGTTCCGGGAAGCGGCGGTTCTATCCCCCTTCATGCCATTCCGTGTGTACATGGATTAACAGGTTATGGGCCATCCGCGTTTACGCGGGCTTTAGTAGGGCACCGGCCGGAGTTTGTCCATTAAGGGGGAGTGCTTACATATCCCTCCGTAGGGCTACTAATGGACACATCTGTACGCTAGACTCCGGGGGAGTCTTGGCCCTCCACCTATAGGTGTTCGCTATAGGTGTTCGCCGCTCAGTCGCGATGCGATGCGATGGGTTCATATACACAATATGTTCCTATCGGGTACCGACTTTTGGCGGTACTTGGATAAGGCGTACACCTCCGTTCCGGGAAGCGGCGGTTCTATCCCCCTTCATGCCATTCCGTGTGTACATGGATTTACATACATGGCTATGCCTCCGACCCGATAGTTGGGTGGCCTCCGTTGGCCGGCCCCCATATCGCGATGTCGGTCGCAGGCTGCGCATGGTGTATGTCTAGTGACGATTTGCAGATTTGCATTTCAGAAATACCCCCCCCCCCCATGTGCGCGCCAGCATGCGTTGTGCATGTGTGTTCTCTTCTACAATATACCCGAAGTTGACCCTTTTCGGGGGTAGCTATTGTTTCATTTGCATGGCAGTAAGCTTTTTCATTGTTACGCTTTGCTTATCGACGGGCGAAACCCAACTCGCAATGCCGCGCAAGAAACATTATGTCCGTTCAAATGATGCCGTTTGTGTTAGCGCAGCTCGAGCAACACACACGCCTACTGCTTTGATGGGCTTGTACCTGGCCACAACCCGAGCTGAGTAAGGCGTGAAATTGACAAACATCTTTGGCGTGCATAGCAATTTTAGCGACTGTGAACCGCATGTGCAAACATATCAGCGTTCATGGCCGTACTGACAAATTCTGCTTACACGCGTGACTCGCGGGGCATTAGACAATTTGGGAACTACGCCTCTTCCAGCGTAATCTTCACATTTCATTTCGCCAAAACAAATAACATGCGCCAAAGGAATGGATAAATGGCGCTCTGCACATCATTCTTTTCATTCAATAACTTTTTAGAACTGAAGTAAACGAATATATTGGGTCGTGCTGCAAATCTCCGGTCGGCACCAGCGACGGTAAGAAAATATTGCGAGTAGTTAACTTTTCAGGACGCGACTGTTGCAGGACCATACATAGGACCATAACGAGTAATCACTGGCAGCGGGCGGCTCTTCTTGTGATGGCTGGGCACACGAGGCCACGTCCCGAGTGAGGATGCACTCGCCCACGAGAGGCGGGCGGGGCTGATGGTCGGATAACGAGGGACAGTCACTGCTACCCCCGAAATGTGGAATTCTGGTTTGGCACCATCTTGCCACGAACAGAACATAGTCATCGCCGTCGCTGATGGAGGCGCGACAGGGCAGCCCGAGCACAGGGACACAAACCGCCCGTCAGGTTTGTGGAGCAGGGACAATCCTCAGATGGCAGTAGTTATTTGAAAGAACTGAAAGTGGGCTGTTGCGGCCATGCAGTGGCTGAGGTCGTCGGCCAGTGGTCACCCTCGATATGGACAAAGACGACTGACGAGTATCGCGCTGATGTTAACCCCGCAGAGCACGACACCTCCGCGACCGGGGCGAATGGGCTGCGAAGGCGGTAAAAAGAATTAACGACAAGGGCGCATCTGTCATGCACATCGATGGATCACCAAAGGTTTGGCGGAACCAGCGCAGCAGCTTCATCGTTCTCATCCTGCCCGTTGTTTGGGCTCGACGGGCTGTTCACCCGCCGCGTCATATTTTCGGAGAGGACAACGCGTCAGTGAAGTCTTCGAGCGACACACCCGCCAACTGCACCGACGATGGGGGAGACGCCCAGGTGATGGAGCGAAAAGAGGACATCTCTGGCCCTACGGAGTCCCGCTCAGTTCCATCCACAGATGACAGCTCGGGCAAGTCATCGAGCCACCTGTCATCCAAGCTAGGACGCCCCCGTGACGACACGGCCTCAGGCCCTTCCAGCACCAGGACCTGCGCCCCCGCCCTCTCAATCGAGGCGAGCGCAGAGGAGGAAGGAGAGCCGCCCACCTCGTCTCTAACTCCCGGCGGGCGTGAGGGACGAGCGTGGGCGAGGATGCCTGCCATTCCTTCGGCACTGTCATCCGAAATCGCCGCACCGGGGGGTGACTGCTGCCGTGAGGAGGCGCCTCGACCCTCGCGCGAGACCTCAACCAGCAACGAGCCGGACTGTCGCCGACGGCATTCCCTAGAAGCAGCACGACCGCCCGCCAGCAACAAGTCTATTGCTCCTGCGTCATTAACCATCGGCGTTGACACTCTATCCGCGCTGTCGTTCCAAATCCCCGGCGAGACGCTCGGACCACCGTCGTCAATCATGGAAGTGGGCCCAAGCGAGAATATCGATCGCACGCCGGCCACATTGTGCGCTTTCAGGCGATCAGTGGCGAGTTTGGCCATTTCGCCCAGCTCGGTGACCATCTTCGACTGCCACTGTCCCATCGCAACCAACTCGAGAGTTATCTGTTCAACCGCCAGTCTCACCCCGCGAATGGCGGAAAGACTGGTCGGACAGTTGGTGGGGAGGCGACTCTCTCTGGCGCTGTCAAACTCCAATTCCGAAGCTCTGCCAAACGAGCTCGCTGCGCGGCTTCCGCCTTCCGAATCGCCTGCGCTGGTCGTTGGCATCACCCGCATCCCGTGGACCGAGAATAAGTTGTTGTTGTTGAGCATCTCGAGCTTTGCGACGATATCTGCCAGGCCCTGCGCGGCATACGACTCTCTCGCGGAGATGCGACCGCCAGCAGGGACTCCCTGGTTCTTCTCCGCAAGCGATTTCAGCCGTCCGCGAGACCCGCCATCCCGGTCACGAGCCTCCGCGGGTGCATTCTCCGACTACGAAGGGCAGATCAGAATCACACGACGGTATTAGAGGTAAAACGGATTGGGAGAATTTCAGTCAACTGCCGCCTCGTACCCGAGTTCGTTTTCAAACTAGACAAGGGCAAAACGCATTACTTCATTTTCTCACAAGGGATGGGAGCGCAACCTGCCACAACAGAGGATCTCCGCTGGTCGCGGAAGACGACCAGGCCGTGACTCTCGGCGCAGTTTGCCCATAGTCGGAGTAGTCCCCGGCCGTGGCAATAGAAGAGTCTAACCCGCCCGCCTTCAGGCTGCCCATTCGTTGGCTGTGTCGGGCCATCGACTGAAGCGCGGTGTACAACATCGCCCTCTGCCCCTCCTCATGCCGCCACCGTTCAGCAAACGTCGCGCACCTCTGCGACAGCCGCGTCGACATGTGTGAGATGTGCATGTTTCGGCTGCGGACGGACTGAAACAGCTGGCTCAGCTTCGCCCCCACTCCGCTCATCCCACTCTCCGGTCTCCTCTTCGCGTCAACAACATACGCGATGGCGCGCTGGAGGGTGGAGGGCGACACCATTCGGTTCCTCTCCCTCTCCTCCCTCATCGCGTCCAACGCAAACCTTGACATGCGCTTCAACGGTCGCCCCACTGCGCCCTCCGCCTCCATCCCCTGCGAGACGCTGCTCATCACCAGTGCAGCTCGCATACTGTCCACCACCCCATTCCTTGCTTTGACGACGTCGTCTTTTGCGATGACAACATTGGGTTTCTTCCCGCTCACGGCCGCCTTCACCCTTCGCCAATGCCGCCTGAGCTGGTAGTCCATCGCCCGAAACCCCCATGACAAGCTGTTTGCGCTGTTGTGTAGCGCCACCCTTCCCTCTGACGCCATCCCTGCGACCACATCCACCAACGGGTGTCCATACTGGCTGCTGTACTTTTGCTCTTTCTCCTTCGCGTCGCGGATGTGCTGCTGCTCTGCCCAGTGCATGCCTAGAATTGCGAGCAGGAAGTTGAGCATGACGAAGACAAACATTATGGGCAGCAGGAAGAGGAGCATCCTGGCCGCGATGATCTCCGCTGTGACCATCTCGATGTCGCCGTCCTTCACCAACCGGTTAATGCCGCCCAGGTCGCTGGAAACCATGAGGCTGAACATCGTCTCGATGGCGCGCGTTACGGTGTGGACGGACTCGAGATAGCCGCCCAGCGTGATGTGGCACATGAGGGCGGAGAGGAGGAGCAGGATGGCGAGGAGTGCGAAGAAGTGGGATATGTCGTTCATCGAGGCGGACATCGTATTGGCGATGCGTTCGATGGAGGGGCTGCAGGACGCGAGCTCCAGCCAATGAAACAGCGTCATCGCCATGGTGATGCACTGAAGGAAACGCCAGAGGGTGAACATCAGCTCCAGGCTGCTAATGTCCAGCATCGACTGCCCAAATGCATCCATTCCTGCCACACAAAACAGCAGCGCCATCCATATCATGTCAGCACAAAACTACTGAAAATCACTGTACACATTGCAAATCATCGGAGGAACAGTTGAGATACTCTAATTTGTCTTGATGATAACTCCAAGGTATGTGAGGTAGAATTGATACATACAATGGCAGCTTCACATCAATGGTGATATACAAACCGCCGAGAGCACGAGCAGAACGTGACACAGGCACATCCAGTATCGACGAATATCTGCTTCGCAGTTGGCTACAATCTATTTCACTCAAGCCTCAATAGATGATGAGGCATGTCGTCGACCAATCACACTTGACGGAGCCTCACCCGAGTTGTCATCCGGCTTGGCCCAACGTCCCGGCGACCCTCGAGCGCTGAAGCCCTCCAACGACTCCACATCTGCGGTGTTTGCCTTGAACGGCATCCACCAACGCGCGACAGCCGAGTGCGCGGCGTCGTAGATGTTGTAGTTGCGGTTCAAATTAAGCGTGGCGCCTCTCACGATGGCCAGCAGGTGGATCACCACCGCTGCGACTAGTAATGAGAGGAGGACAAGCTTGAAGGCGATGCGCTTGCCGTGGCGGATGTCGTGCATGAGGTAGCGGCAGAGGATGGCAGTGAGGGCGACCTCGGCGCCGAACAGCATTAAGCGCACCACCGTCACGTGGCTGTCCGCGGCGCGGAGGTCTTCTGCGGCGACACCGCTTACCTGAAGGATCAAAGTAGGTACGCGAGCCGAGGGGGACGCGTCAAAAGAAGAGAAGGTTCATGGAGGTTTAGTATTTGAATGGGTTATGGTGGCTCCACGAGAGCAAGCCACGGCTAAAAAAGATAAAGAGACAGACGCATGAGGGTGGGTTGCACAAAAAGCGCATAAGTTTTCTTGTGTACCTAATCAACGATACTCAACCCAAACAAACAGTAGCTACGTTCGGTAAGTTATCTACAGATGATTAAAATGGCGAAGATAGCCGGCTCCAGCCCCGCCGTCTTCAATTTCAGAAACAAATTATACGTGCGATGTTACGTAATCGTTGATCTGGTGTGACATATGTTTGAAAGGTTTCAACCCAAACCCTTAACCACTGCGTAATCATCAGCATGTTGATCAATTCCGTCTCCTAGCAACTGCCATTTTGTCACATGACAGCAACCGAACCAGCTTGGTGACGCAATAAACTATAAATCAGCTCGTTCGTCGTAGCTGTTGATACATGTTGCTTCTATTGCAATAATCAACACAACAACATCGGAGTCGCATGGCCATTCATGCCAAATGGGTTAATCAGCGTCGATGGGCGACGGAGGCGGGCGTACCTCCAGCACCGAGGTGAGGATGCCCGAGTCCTTTTGCACGAACGTCATTTTTCCGACGCCGAGGGAATTCGTGATGGGATTGTACACCGTCAAACGGGCGGACAGGGTTTCCGTCTTGTCGTCCACAAAGCTCGACTCGTCAAGGCCGAACCAAGCCTCGCTCGCGCGCCGCCGCCCCATACGGTTGTCCATAAGAATGGGGAAGCCGTCGGGGTAGCCGGTGACGGGGCGCGGAAAGAACCAGTGCGGCGTGCCTCCCTGATTAACCTGTCGACGATATGAAACCGTGTCAGCAAATTTCGTGCCCTAACATCAAAGCCCTACGCATTTAAGTTCAGCATCAGCAGCGAGGGGGAATGCGTTTCAGAAAAGACATCTAAAAAAAAATTACATATTCAAGATTGCCGACTGTTTTTCAAGTGTGGTTTAAATAGTGTTTCGGCGCATGGAGAAGACTTTCGGCGCATGGAGAAGACTTTCGGCCCATCGATTCAACAAATTTCAGAGTGTTTTAGGTTTGACGGAATGTTATAGACTGAAGGAGGAAGCCCGTCATGTGTGTGCGTGAAAATGTGTGGAAGATTGATTTTCCCAATTCATAAAATTGAGGTACAAACTACTTTCCCGTTGTGTTATCAACGAATTTTCTCTGGATTGCAGTTTCTTTCAGTGTTGACGACTGCGCAATTGCAATGTTCATTATGATATTATCAATCAGACCGCCCTATCTGCTGTCAGGCCATCATGGCCGGGTAAAAGTGACCCAACGGTGCATAGAAAAACAGAGAAACAAATTGGGTCGGTGTTTCAAATGGTTTCGACTTCACATCGCGAAGACGGCGTGCGGTTGTGTCACGTAACGGAGCTCTCACCTCCGTGCCCACCGCCGACTCGTTGTAGTAGTCACCCGCGCTCGCCTGCAGGTTGGCCAGCTCCGTCGCGGGGTTGAGGACGGGGTCGACACCGTAGGGCGCCAGCGGGTCTGTTTTAGCATCCACAATGTACTGCTCCGCCTCCTCGTCCTGCCGCACATCGCACAGGGTCAATTGAGCCAAGGCGAGCAGAGACGGGTCCGACAAGGCTCTTCCGCATTCACCCCATCATCACGACCGAGGAAATATGACATCACAGTTTAAAAAAATAGGCACACATTAAAAGTAGAGTACCAAAAAAGCCTGGAGAATGCGATGGCTAAAATTCACATCAACACAAACGAATCCGCACCGTGCATTGAGCGAATCGTTTCAGCGGTTTACCTCGCGGACGACCATCCGCGAGGTTAAGTGCTCGCACGAAATAAAAAAGAGACTATCCATTCAGGACTTCAGTTAATTATGTGCGTATTTCTTTATGGCCAGCGGGGACAGTTTCGCAAACATCGCACATATGCAGTGCTGCCCTGACAGACTTGACGAGGCAAGGATGCAGCGGGGGATGGGGTAGCAGATGGAGGGGACGGGGGGGGGGGGGACTCACCCGCAACAGCTCACTGACCGTCTCCATCGAGCTGCACACGCCAATGAGGTCGTGGAAGCGCTCGCGCTGCGGTGTGCACATTCCGGGCAGTACTCGCGGGGCGGCGCGCTGCTGGTGGAGGAGGACGCCCGTGAGCAGGCGGTTCCGGCCGGCGCCCACGTAGCGACGGTTCTCCTCCACCGCGGTCGTGTCTGCACCCGAGGCGCCATCCTCTTGCAGAATGTCTTTGTCCTCCCAAAGCTTGGCGTCGATGGCGCGAGTTGCGTCGCCACCTCGTCCCTGCAGGGCGATGAACGAAACACACACTCGAGTATTCATTTGCACGCACTTCCACGACAGATCATAAACAGCACATGCGCACATTCGATGTCCCTACACAACACTCGTTGAAAACATATAAGGCTAACAATCGGAATTGCAGCACCTAAACGACGGGTAATGCAACGAATTGAGAGTAGCAACACATCATCACGGCGACGCGCAGGTAATAAAAAGGATACTTGAGTTATAGTGGCGGGACCACAAAACTGCTGATACCACGCCTGCTACCTTGGATAGTTAATCATACGAAACAGGAAGAGGTTCCTGCTTTTCGGAATCGTGCAAATTTATTCCATTGCTTTTCTATATTCCCGCTCGAAAATAATGTTAATGCAGTTCCATTTTGCTTTGAAGCGAAGTTTGGTCGGACTCGCCATAAAAGCATAAAACCGAGTAAAGGGCACAGCTTGCTTCGAATGCCTCATGATGACAAGCACTCACAACTTGCACCAATCCCACCATTCAGAAAACACTAATGCTAGTTCATACAGCAAACCTGCGGATCTACACCGTGTATCGCGAATTGCTTTTTCACCTGTCGACTATTTTCTTTGCACAAAACGTTCAGTCTAGAATCTCAAAAAACTGCGCTAATGAATCAAGCATACGCACAGAAAAACTAACCGTTGTTGTGCTCGTTCGGCCGTTGCGTTGCTGTGTTTAACTGCCATACTGGCGTCCGCACTAATGATGGTGTGCGCATTCAAAACTGCAGCTCGTGAGGGGTATCGTGTTTCAGAGGGGGCGAGGTGACATGGCACTACGCACCCGCCTGCCGCCGCCGCTGCTGCTGCCGCTGCTGCCGCCGCCGCTCCCGCCACTACTCCCGCCTCCAGCGGCCAACAGCCGCCGCCGCGACCCGCCCGTGTCATCCTCCTCGACCTCGTCGAAGTGGGTCACTTCAAAGGAGGCGTACACTGTGGATGAGCGACACGAACTTTCCTGCACCTCCTCCAGCAACGAGCGGAGCTCACTGGCGGCGGAGGCAAGAGAGGAGAGGCCGGAGCCCAGGCCGCCCGCGTAGGTATCGCGCAAAAAGACGTTGAGCTCCCCGTACACCGACACCAGCTGCGCGCGGATGTAAGCCTTCAGCTCGCTCATCGCTTCGTCTAGCTCCAGTCGGTGGGTTTGGGTTAAGAACGACAACCGCGCAGTCGCATCATGTGTGTCGAACGCAGCGGAGAGTAGCGCGTACAGCGAGTCCATCACCAAATCCTGCACGACGATAGGGCAGCAACAACGCGATATCTGATTTCAGCGGCGGAATGAAGTCGACGAAAGGCGGGCGCACGTCGTCGCCAAGGAGTACGAAAGCTGCTCGTTCTGACGGCGCTATTCATTCCACGAATGCGCCTGTTTCTTCAATTAGTACCACGATGAAAACAGTGACACTGCGGCCGGAGAGGTAGAATACAGGTGAGATAAATCTAGCAGAGAAGCGCTGGAAGGGGGTGAGCAGTCGACGTGCGCCCGATGGAATAAAAGCTACACGGCGAGTTCAAGAAAGCGAGCAGGGGCGCCTCACATGTCGTGTCGGGCTAATCGAAGACGCGAAGGTGCAGGCATCGGTTTGTATATGCAAGGGTCGCGCGTTTATTTGTGGAAATAAACCCGACTATCATTCTACCTACAAAGCAGGTGAATGTGACGATGAATTGAGGAAATAAGAGAGCAGACTCTGAGAGACGGTACATCGCCCTACGAAAGTCGCCCCAACCCACCGTCCTAACCAAGACAAACGAGGGTGAAAAAAACAGAACTGCCTTTTATTGGCAAAGGGCCGACGAAGGAATTTCTAGAAATGTATGGCTAATGGTGCTCTTACATCAAAATGAGAATTAACCACATAACCAAATAACCGTCATTTTGTATCGTATCATAATATCATCGCAGTTCATAAACATCTTCATAGGCACTGATAGTCGGTGAAAACGGGATCGAACCCGGAAGCCGAGGCCGGTCTCGCCGTTGCGCATCACTCCAACCGCTTCTGACGAGCGAAGAGACGACAGAATGGAATCCAAGAAGGCGTCCGCGGACGCAAACGTGGCCTCCAGCTGGTTGCCATTGACCTCCAGCGCCGCAACCATTGCGCTAAGCTGAACTCCCGGCCCCGCCGAACGGTCCTCCAAACTCAATCGCTCCAGGCGGCCGCCCCCCGTCAGCAGGTCGTCAATGCTATTGGAAGCGATATCAGATAGCACTTGCGCGAACCCGCCAGACTCCACGGACGCGGCCAGGGCCGACGAGGCTTCACCCATGAGCTCGTACACGGGAGTGACGCCGCTCGTCGCTTCTGACAAGCAATGACTGTCGTCCCCGACCCACCGCACCTCCACCGCTACTTCCATCACCAGGACCCCCTGCCGACCCATGACCACACGCCGGTCAGCCCTTCATATGAAGCAGTCCATTCGACCACCGTATATTGTACATAAAAAAAATCCATTCACCCTATCTTCACCGCGAACGACACAATCATAGCACCCGATCGGTCATTTCGTCGTATTTAGCAGAAGCGCAGTCGGTTCCGGAAATCGCTGCATGCCCGAAGGGGTGTTACTTTTGCGAATCGGCGGTGCAAACCCAGCTGACAGGGCGGCAGTGTGAGCTTCCTCGGCAACTAAATAATGAGATGGCCGGGTTGTATCAGCATTGGAAACAATATATTCTACCAACTGAGGTATATACAAAACACTCCGACTGGACATCACTAGTAATTTGGCTTGTGGTTATGAGTTAGACAACGTGGAAGTTGATTGAAGTGACTTTTTCATGCGCTGCAACAACACAGGACGTAGTGCCACCCAGGGCGCACCTGTCCCTCCACGACCGAAAGAACGGCGACCTCATCCGCCCTGACCGACCTCAGACTGTGCCCCAACATACCGGGCGCTCCATCCGCTGCTTTCTGAATCACTTGCGCCACCGCCATGCGCAGTGCCAAGTTGGTCTCCTCCCCCGCCTGCATCAGACTCTGAAAAGCAACACGGTTCACCATCAGCTACACATGTGCAAAAGAAAACCGCCCCAACATAAGGGTATCGTCCATTCTTGGGCATGGACCATTGCCGAGTCCCTCCTGCCCCATTTTCAAACACGTGCAACGCACACAGAGCATCTGACCGCAATTTTCACACCAGTCGCAAATCGTCATTGCCGCCTACGTTGTCTCATACGGGGCAGAGTAAGTTGCAGTCATACGATAGCATATCAATAATGCATTGTTTCGATTCTGTGAATATTCTACCACTTCCCCGCCACCAGCTTCCCCACAAACGTGTGACACCTAGCATCTTCGTATCACGCAATACATACAACGGCTGGCATTTTGCTTTCTCTCATCCAAAAACTACGCACGGCCACTCAGAGGAGCCCCCTCAAGATGCAACTTGCAAATAAAGTAAATCAATCAGGAGTGCCACTTCATGCAACACCGAATGTTGCTAAGTGCGCTGCGATGTTCGTTCGTTATGGTGCATGGTGCGATTGCATGCGCGGCCCCACCTGAGGCAGCTGCCCACCGGGGACGCCCATGAAGGACAGCACCTCGGTCTCCATACTGTACGTCAGCCTCACAGTAAGGACGCCTTCCTCGAACACCACCACCTCCCTGAACACCGCCGCCACCTCACCCCCGCCACCCTCCAGCAGCCCGCCACCCTCCAGCTCGTAGCGAAGCAGGTAGCGGCCCGGTGGGCAAAGCCCCGCTACCAGCAGCCCCGTATCGCAGGGTTGGCACACATCTATGTCGCTGGCCGACGACACCCTTCGTTGGCTCACCCGCAACAGGCCGGTAACTCCAGGCTGTGTCGCGCCCGGGGAGGTGACCCTTGCGCCACAGTCTGTGGTAGCTGTGTCCTCAATACAAGGGAGTAGGTTCATGTCTTGCGACACGGGTTGCCCAAATTCAACCTGAAAGGGTAAAGAGAAGGGTTGAGGGTGTCGAACGTTAATGTTTCATGCACGGTCTTATCTTCTACGTCAAAATGATCCCTGGGGGCGACTAGGACAAAAATGTCCGACGAAATGGGCATAAGCTAGCTTTGACTACTTTAGCTGTTTATGCACTTCCCACTTGTTCATACGACGATTAGGTAATATGGAGCACAGAGTTGAAGGCAGAGGGGGGTCAGAAGGCTGGTTGTCCTGTCAAAAGTCACTACAGTGGTTTCCCACCTACGGCGCCGCAGTTTAAGAGTTTCTGTTCCTTCCAGAATTCAGTCTTATCTATTCGCACTTCCTAAACCACATCATGACATTAAATTAGGCAGTCCGGTTACACCTGACGTGTTCCACAGAAATCCAACACATGTCCGACTTTTGGCCCACTTTTAAACTCTGCCAATGATTAGCAGCGAATGGGGGGCGAGGGGCGAATGCAATGGACGCACTGAAGCATAAATACACCCAGAATCGAAATCGAATGTAAATGCGCAATGAATTGCATTGGATCGATGAGCAAAGCAAACCAGTGACAGCATCGTGCTGTTGGTTGATGTGGCGCGCACCGCGAGAGTTGGAGGGCCGATCAGTTCGATGGTGGTGCCGGCCGGTAGGCGGCTGCCTGTCTCTGCATCTCCAGCCAGCTCAGGCAAGAAGGTACACGGCACTGGGCTGCACGCACCCCCGCACAACCACTCCCCGGGCGGGCAGGCGGGCGCGATGGTGATGTATCGCTTGATGGTCTGCGCCGCCCCGGAGGCGCTCCAGCCCAATAAGACGAAGGAAATTGAGAAGGTTTCACCCACAGTGAGCTCCACTGGAAGACAGCCGCTGACGCCCTGCAGCAGAGTTAACACAGCTGTTAAGTGCATAGACCACACATGCGTTTGATAAACCATCTTCCATGATTTACACACGCACACGATTTGCGTCCCCAGCATGACACCCTAAAAACATTGTGTTGCTGCAGTCAAGAAATTTGTCAATACATATGCTTGCGCACAACAACAGTGGCTGTGAGACGTGTGGCGGAAGGGGAAGGGGGTCAGAGCTGCTTGATAATCATCCCTGTGTTTATTGTCTCAATGCTTCACAACATTGCAGGGTGCCACGAAGAGTGGATTGCCTGAGCATAAGCGAGGCTGTATTTCTAAAACATAGCGTGCAATACGCTTCAGTTCACAACGAAAGCGCCACAAATGATACCAGTGCATGTTTTCATTCCACCTTTGTGAACTCCTTGTTGAACTTGTTCGAAACTCCAAATACATTTATTTATATCTACGAATTCTGGTCATATCGGTTTTGAACCACCGCAACACAGCTGCTGCAGGAAGGAGGCAACTAGCTGACTGAGCAGGCAAAGAAAAATGTATATTTGTGTGGCACGTGCATATTCAGCCACCCAGCAACTGCAAAATGAGAAAATAAAACTGAGGCAGGGGCCCGAAGCGTGAAAATAGGTGATGTCAAAAGGCAGTTGGCAAGTTATGATACCATCCATACGAGTTCATGCTTGGGAAGCAATGATCAGTACACGAGAGTCCATGGCACCTTTAACCCACCTTTGCGCTGAAGCGATGCTCCGGGCACAGCTCCAACCCCGCCACGCAAGCGTCAGGCGGGCAGACCAGCACCAAGGGTGTCAGGTCTTCGCCGTAAGGACCCGTAGCCAGCGCGCCCTGATCGCAAGGGTCCCCGATGGGCGGGAAGCGCGTGCAGGCCGCCCACGGCGTCGTGACCCGCACCGTCTCGAACTGCTCCCCTGCCAGAAGAAACTCCGCCTGCAGCTCCGTGTCGAGGTCGCCGTTTTCAGACGCGAGCAGGTCCGCAAAGACCTTGTCCATGAAAGAGGTGTCTCCATTAATCTGCGACAAGTGGAAGCAAGTTATTTGCGTCGTTCTTTGTAGCACGCCCGTCCAAATCGAAAAGAACCACAAAAAATATCTTGGTCGTAGTAATGTTGTATTTTCGTTCTTTGATTGCCAGCAACTGATTTGCTACGTACCACGCCCAGCAACTCCTCCAAGCACACTCCGTCCTCGCTGCACCGCAAGTTGTCACACAGCCGCTGCCCATCCAAGCACAGGTCCTCCACCCACACTTCCCGCCGAACACTCGCAGCCAACCCCGCGTCATTCACAACTTGGAAATCAATTGCATATATGCCTGGCGTGCGGGTGTCCAGATCACATCCTGTGATCCCCCGTGTCGCAAAGTTGGACTCTGCCGCCGACTTCCGAGCCGCGGCAGTAGAAGCGCACACGCTCACCTCGGCAAGCAGATTACCCTGCTGCTCGTCGTCCGCGGTAACGCCACGTTCACACACTCGACCGCGCGGCGTATTCGGCGCACAGACTGTGTAATTGGAAAACCGTGGCACGCGGGCCACTGGGTCTCCGATTAGGGCGATAGTGGGTGGTGAGCGGGGCGGTGTAGCGTTGCCGAGGGCGGAGGTCAGCAGCGCGCTGAAGTCAAGGCCCAGGCACAACCCCTCCGCCGAACAGGTGAGCAGACCAGTATCGTCGATGCACAAGCGCTCCCCACTCGCGCAAAGTAGGTGCACGACACGTTCTACGGTCGCGTGGTTTCCGTCGGAGTCGGTAACACTGTACCGGAACACGACGGGTGTGGTCGGAAGGGTGGGGCGGGAGAGGTCGGAGACGGAAATATGCACAGCGACGGAAGCCGTGAGGTCGCCGTCGATGCTATCCCATGCGGTGGCGCTCGGAAAATCCGACAGGCCGGCTCTAAGCGGCAGGACGCGGTGGTGGACCACCACGCCATCGCTGCGAAGCTGCCCGTCCGCGCCGAGAGGCAACTCGATGACCGGGTTCTCGTCCTCGGGCGCAACGGCGGCACCGTCGTCGCCATCGGCATCCTGTCAGTGAATGTATTGTCCAATTTCAATAACAATGGCCATTGAATAAAAAAAAAAACTCTGAGTAGTAAATACAGTACAGAATACAGTAAACCGGCTATACAAATACAATGTATGGAGTTAATGTGTATAAGATGCCGAAAATGTTACGAAAATATAAGGGGGGGGGGATTTACGACTAGGAGGGAAATAGATACTTCGTTCAACCGCACGACTTAGCGCGGTTCCCAACCTCGGCTTGCGCTACATATATGCTTGTTTAGGGTTTGTTATTTGGGGGTTTGTAGTTTAGGATTAAAGGTTTCAGATAACCATTCCTCAACAGTGCTTGTTGACAGTACTTCGTATTGTATGTAAGGCCATCCACTTTTCAAAATGTGGGGCTCAACAAAGTGGGGAGGGGCACTTTCAGGCACCTCCAGGTAGGGTACCCGTAGAGTGCAACACACTAATTGATTACAAGAAGAACAACATGAGCGCGGACAGGGAAAAAAGGGAGGCGGGGAAACAAAAGGGAACACATTACCATTGTCATATAATAATCTATCATTATATATAAATAATTTATGACATAATAATATAAATCTATACCAACAGTAATATATAACATATTATATAATATTATATAATATAATATTATGCAATACAATATAATAAAGTATTAATAATATAATTAATTACCTGTACTCATCTTCATCGATTATTGGATTGCAAGAATTACCCGTATACACGCAACAAGCAATAAGATTATGGAATCAAACATACGAAAGGACAGTCTGCTCAAGGGCGAGCGGGCGGCGGACCTGTCTGCTCAAAGTCACCGCCACGAACTGCCCCTGGTCCGGGAAAATGTAAACCTCGTGCGTGGTTTCGGCCAACGGTTGGACGACGCCCGGCGCGGTGCCCAGCATGTCGACAAAGGGGTCGGGATCGGGCGCGTGGGCGGCCAGCCCGGTGAGCGCGAGGACGCGAAGATTAACCAGGAACGCATCCGCCGCCGCGCGGTTGGCCAGCTTGACAGCGAGCGAGTCTTCGGCGGTGGGCGCGGTGAAGGCCACCCGAAAGTGAGCCTCCACTCCGACAACGACCAACGGGGCGACAGTCGCCGACATGCGAACCAAAGAAACGCTCGCCAACGGAACGCCAGCGGCCGACGCCAGGCGAGAGGTCATGGAATCCGAAAACGCTTGCGCATGTAGCTCGTCCTCCGTCAGCGATACGGCAGGCAGGTCCGGGAAAGCGAGCAGCACGTCCACTTGCACCGTATGCCGCGGCTCCCAGAAGACCCCAAAGATGTGGTTGCCGACCATGAGGTTGGACGCCGCGAGCGACGGGAAGCGCACCTCAGAGGGCGCCGCCTGCAGCCACGCGATGTATTCCTCAACGAGCTCTGGTTTCACGTGCGCAAAGTGGATATTAACATATACGATCGCCTCCGCGCCGGAGTATGGTCCCACATCGAGCAGCTCCACCCGCGTCAGCTCCACCCCCGCACCCGCCGCCAGGTCCGACAGATACGCAGCGGTCGCCAGCTGCTGATGGTGCGGCAGCGAGCCCCATACGGCCTCCACTGCGGAACTCGACAAAATCCGACGTCGGGTGGGCAAAGCCTCGGCGATGATGGAGGTGATGGGGAGCGTGATGTGAGGTGTGCTCCGGGGTTGGAAGACTGGGGCTGGAATTGTAGGCGGTGAGGGCGGTGGGATGGGCGTTGGGGGAGCTGGGATGCTGGGAGGGGGGGAGGGGGGAGAAGGAGGTGACGGGAGGGTAGGGGAGGGTGGGAGTGGCGCATCTGGGGCCGCGGGGGTCGGGGGGAGTGAGGGCTGCACGGGAGGGATAGGTGGGGGCGGTAGGGAAGGGGGAAGCGGTGGGGAAGGGGGTTGGGTTGGCCTGCAAAAGTCGCGCATACATCAGTATACATAGGAACATACGAAGTGGGGCTAAGAGACGGCATCATTCACGGTGCTCACGGCATTAGTGAAACCTAGCCATGCTACTGGGCTAGATAAAGGCCACCACGACACCAGCACAACACACTGAGCGCGGTTGCCATTCATAAAACGTCAAACTCCGCGTCACCCCAAACAATCGAACCCGCAGTGGAATCAAGGAAGATGATCGCTGGGAGTGGGATGCACAGAGACTGTACAAATGGGGAAATTCATTCAGCAGACTACCCAGGCAGCAGCTGCGGAGGCGGACAACGCGGGGGACTGCAGTCACGAGCGGTACGCCACATCAATTCAAACATGGCGTCGCATTTTTATCGTCAGTTTGGGACGACAACAATTCCGCAGGCCGTGGGCGCATGCACTATCGAAGTGATGCCAATTAGGCCTGTGCATTGGGTAAACGGGCATTTCCCAAGGGCCAAAGCCGAGTGAGAACGTGAGAGACCCTTAATCTTAGAGTAGTTGGCCATACAAAACCAGAAAAAACGAGTTAATTGGAAAGTGTCGAACCAAAATTTACCCCCCCTGGTCTCCCTCAAGCACTCAGCATCCGAAAACACGCGAGTCCAAGTATGGCAGATGAGCAGCGTGACGAGACGTGGATACGATTGCCTGGGGTTTAGTAGGATTGAATAGTCAAACTACGATGCACTCTCGTTGAGCGGCCGCGTACCTTGGAGGTGTGGAGGGTGGAGGTGAAGGCGGAGGGCTGCAGGCGGGCAACATCAGTGCACAAGAACGAGGTCAGCAACAAACGATGCACGCTGCATTTTGCGTGGCTGCAAAGAAACAGCAGAAAACCCAACTGGCAAACCGTTCCCATCCAAATATGGAATTAGCTGCTGTAGCGGTACGAAACTGGTGGGAGACGGTAAGCTTTCACGATTTAGGGTATAAAGGTTGGAGTCGAGTCCGTTGCGGCGGTAGAGTATAAGAAGATAGAGTGATAGAGCTAGGTACCCCCTCTAGAAGCCTGCCAATAATGCTGCGGTTACACACGTCCAGCCTCGAATAGTAACACATGAATGGCATGAAAATACAGGTAACGAAAATACAGGTGCCTCTCATGTGATGTCAACCATGTTGGGAAGCTGCGGGCCGTACCTGGGGGGCGGGGAGGGGGGAGGGACGGGCGGACTGGAGGGGGGACTGCAACCAGCAGGCGGAGAAAAAGTAAACATACGTGGCTCAATCTCTCAGGCGTCCAAATCAGCAGCTCTGGAAAACCCAGGTGCCTTTCATCAATGCATATTGTGTGTGTGTGTGTGTGTGTGTGTGTGTGTGTGTGTGTGTGTCAGTGTGTCAGTGTGCGCGCGTTTTAGTTTGTCTTTCTCTATGTGTGTTTCGGGGAGAAGAGGTTGGGGGGATATGGATGCGTGAGAGAATCAGAAAGCGTGCTGCTCTGAACGAAACAAAGCGGATGAAAGCGGATCATGTTTGTGGAGTGTGATGTTTGGGGGTGCGAGCTGCACGACAACGGGACAAAGGAAGGGCCGCAGCACCTTGGAGGTGGGGAAGGCGGCGGACTCGGTGGAGGACGGGGCTGAGGGCTGCGAAATGGCAATCATAATCAGTCAACAAAAAATGAGCCTCATGTTTGTGTCAGCCAGTATGAGTTAGCCATTCTCCAGAGTCAAGTACTACGAACTGAGGTGGCGTTCAACTAAAACTCGCATCCTGCAACCCACAGATGCGAGTTGCGATATTCTTAGGCTTATATAGACGTACTAATCATCAGGGTTAAGGGTAGAAACTAGGGCAGCGCATCAGACCTTGGGGGAGGGGAGGGCGACGGAAGAGGAGGGGGAGGAGGGGAGCAGACTGGCACTCCAAGCGGGTTGCCTGTCAGTACCAGTGGCAAATGCAGATGCCGTTGCAACTGTCAGCGCAATGGCACGAACCTCTGCTCGTTCAACTGATGGCAACCGTGACATTGATGCCCAGTGAGGAGTGATTGTTCTCCGCCCCGCGAATAACGGCTTACCAGCAGTTTAAAGTAAATCAATGCATGCAAGTCAAGAGGGGTGAGCCCGCACCTGACCACGCACATGGTGGACCAGGAGGAGGTGATGGTGGGGGAGGACTCGGGGGCGGGCTGCGTTGTTAGACAGAAATGCATGATACTCGGTTAGTGCGACTCGTCGCATAAGAAAGGCAAAAGCACACGACCGGTTCACAGGGGCTTTTGAATAGGCAGGAATGATGTAGAGACGTACGGCCGGGGTAGACAGAAAAGGGACTGAAAGAGATATGTGTGTAGATGCGGAGCAATTACCAGATGGCCGTATGTAACCGTGCGCATCTCTGTGAGAAAAGCGCACGCGCGCGAATGTTTTGGTGGGTGAATGGGTGGGTAGGTGTGGGCGGTTGATTGTGGTTTCGTGCGTTTTGTGTATGTACGCATATAAGGAACCAAATAGACTCTGTGTGCAAACGCCAAACACATAGGGGACATTCGTAATCACTTAAGCGCACCTCGGAGGTGGTGAGGGTGGAGGAGAAGTTGGGGGACTGCCGGTGGATATCATTCAAGCATAAGAGAGCGCGCGCGCGCACACATATACACATATACACACGCTGAAGGTCAGGATCTGGCAATGAATTCAGTAGCTTCGATACAACAAACAATGCAATGTCGATGAGTGCTGAACAGTGTACCGGGGGTGTTACTCACCTGGGGGGTGGGGAAGAAGGTGGGCTCGGCGGAGGCGAGGGTGGAGGACTGCAACACGCCATCACACACACACACACACACACACACACACACACACACACACACACACACACACACACACACACACACACACACACACACATCGATGTCAGAACAGGTAAAACAGCCCTAATTCCGTATTGGCGGTGCGTGCGACTGAGAGTAGAAACCCATTATGAGATGCAGCTACATAACATTCACGGATTTAATAACGCAAAGTGGACGAGAGGGGGGGGAAGGGGGGGTGGGGATGCCGAAGGCGCAACATGGGTGGGTGGAGAATGTGGTGAGGGCCGAACCTTGAAGGAGGTGACGGTGGCGGGCTTGGGGGAGGCAATGGCGGGGGACTGCATAACGACAACAGTACATGTCATGCGAATGCCGCAATAGACAATTACGATACGGATGACCGCAATCATGCAGAGCATTCCCGTTCAGGACTCGTCCCGGGATTTAACACACATGTGGCTGGTAATAAACGTGGAAATGGAAATCATAGAAAAAGTTCAGCTGTTTCAAATCACGGGACGATTGGCGAATCGGTGATGGAGAAAGCCAAGAAGGGTGCTATAAAGCAATGGACACACGCACACATACAATCACACTCGCGCGCGTGCACGTCGCACACACGCGCAGTGATGTAAATTGAGTTTGTGCAAGTACTGAAGAGGGGAAAAGAAAATCCACATAAACCATTGTAACCTACGTCGTTGCGCGCGTGGGGGGGGGGGGACACCTTGGAGGCGGGAAAGGAGGCGGGCTGGGTGGAGGGCTTGAATAATTGTCATTATCACCATTACCAAGGCACGAGCATGCGCGCACACACATAAGCAAACAACCGCGCACGGTCAGTGATAAGCAATACTGTGAAGTTCGCGATTCGGCACTTAGTTCAAGTCGCAGCAGCGCAGCAGACGCCAGGAATCAACAACTTGACGCAATCAGGATAAAGGGAGGCATGCAGTCGACAAGTTGCACATTGCGCAGGTGGTGAGGTGCCTCACCTGGGAGGTGGGAAGGGCGGTGGGCTACGAGGAGGGATGAAAATTGGCGAGGACACCAGAGTCATCGTCACCAACGTACGCGTCAGCGCAACACACGCACAGCGATAAGCACACACACACACACACACACACACACACACACACACACACACACAGTCATTGTGATATCACGGCAATAAAAAATTCGTAACCGCAACTAGACACAGCAGTTTCATAAACACGACGCCAAATCGAATTGAGTCAACCCGGACAGGAGGATCTGAACGCATTGCAGCACGGTATGAAGTGCCTGTGGTTCCTTACCTTAGAGGCGGTGGGCTAGGTGGAGGGAGGAGGGTTGTAACGAGTATCATAAAGACCGAGTGTCATCACCATTGTCATCATCATCACCGACCAATAATAGCATCCACCCACCCACACCAATACACACACGCGCGCGCGCACAGACACACACACACACACACACACACACACACACACACACACACACACACACACACACACACACACACACACACAGCACGCTTCAGAACATTCGTAGATGCATCCCTCGCCAATGAGTGGAACAAGCAACTGAGTACCTCTGACAGCATGACAATGACGAAAAACAAATGGCTAGCAGATGATCAAAACAGGTGGGCACATAGTGCGCTACGTTGGAAGACAACAGCCCGCAAACATAAGGTACCGGGCAATGTGGAGGGGTCGCACCTTGGAGGAGAGGGAGGAGGGGGGCTGGGTGGAGGAGGAGGAGGGCTACAATTTGAAGGACACAAGGGCGTTAAGGTCAATCCTCGCCCGCTTGACAATCTCAAATGATTATGTAAAATGATTCGTGGACACAAATGTACATCCCTTGCAAGGTAGACGGGAGTGAACATATTGTGTTGTCACATGGAATGGACAGCGTAAGCGGAGGGGTCGCACCTTGGAGGAGGGGGAGGAGAGATGCGGGGTGGAGGAGGCGGAGGGCTGCAGTTTGAGCGATACATCAACCGCGTACAAGTAAGTTCGCGAGCGCGCGACAGCCATTCAAAAGTTGGTGCCAATCGCTTTCAGAATACAAATGTACGTCCCTTGCAAAGCGGAAGACAGTGGCAGGGCGATGGCTGGTAGTCAACATATTGCGTACTACACGGTGGCGACAGATGGAATGGACAGCGCAAGCGGAGGGGTCGCACCTTGGAGGAGGGGGGGGAGGGGGGCTGGGTGGAGGAGGAGGAGGGCTGCAAAACGAAGGACACAGTGACTTAAAGGTCAATCCTCGCCCGCTTGACAATCTCAAATGATTATGCAAAATGATTCGCGGATACAAATGAACGTCCCTTGCAAGGCAGAAGGGAGTGAACGTATTGTGTAGTCCAAGGTGGCGCCAGATGGAATGGACAGCGCAAGCGGAGGGGTCGCACCTTGGAGGAGGGGGGGGTGGGGGGCTGGGTGGAGGAGGAGGCGGAGGGCTGCAAAGAGAACGGCACATCAACCGCGTAAAGCTCAGTCTTCGAGAGCGCAACAGTCATAAAAAATTGGTGCCAATTGACTTCAGGATTCAATGTAGGTCCCTCGAAAATCAGAAGACGGTGGGAGGACTATGATAAGGTAGTGAACATCTTGCGTAGTGTGTGGTGGCGCATGATGGGATAATGAGGTATGCGGAGGGGTCGCACCTTGGAGGAGGGGGAGGCGGGGGGCTGGGTGGTGGAGGGGGTGGAGGGCTGCAATACGAACGGTAAAAGGACATAAAGGTCAGTCCTCGCGAGTGTGGCAACCACACATGCTGTTGCCAAACGACTTAAGAATGACACGCAGGTCCCTTACAAAGCATAAGACTGTGGGCGAGATGTGAGAAGCGTTTAGTGAAATGTGATGCTTTATGAATATAATAGTGCGATGAATGAGGGCACAAGAGGGGTGGCACCTTGGAGGAGGGGGGGGCGGGGGGCTTGATGGAGGGGGGGGCGGAGGGCTGCAATGTGAACGATGCAGGGACGCAGAAGTCAATCCTCATAGACACACGAATAGAGCCGCCCGTACAGGGGCCAAATGATCAGAGGATACAACTGCATGTCCCCTGAAAGGGACACGGCTGTTTGTGGTCTATAGCAAAGTAGTGAACAGGTCACACAGAGTAGAAAAAGATGGTGCCAGATGGAATGAGTGTTGTCGCCGTATCAGTGAGGCCCGTCATCGTACCTAGGGGGCGGGGGGTTTGGGGGTGGAGGCGAAGGAGGAGGAGGAGGAGGAGGTGGAGAGGGAGGTGGAAGTGGTGGAGGCGACGGGGGCGGGGAGGGTGGAGCGGGCGGCAGCTTGATCGGAGCTGCCAACATCGCCTCCACCTTCCGGATGCGCCGCGTACCCGTATCCGCCACGTATATCTCGCCGTCGTTCCCCACCACAAGGGCATTGGGGTAGCTGAACTTGGCCATGATGCCATCCTGGTAACCGCCCCCATTGCCCACCAATGTGGAGGTCCATCCATTCGGTGCCACCTTTCGGATGTAGCTTTCTGTCGTGACAAACACATTGGAGTCGCCGTCTATTGCGATGCCCGTCGGCTCATTGAAGCGAGCATCCGTCCCCAGTCGAGCATCTACGTAGCCTGCGGTGGAACCCCCTGCCAATGTGCTCACCTCCCCACTGGGCAGCAACACTTTCCGAATGCGACCGTTTCCGGAATCGGCGACGTACAAAACGTTGCTCGCCCGATCGACGGTAATTCCCCATGGCTCGTTGATCTTTGCGGTAGCAG